>VZTO01014821.1:0-28413 GCA_013400615.1 Syrrhaptes paradoxus
TCTACGATTCTATGATTCTAAAATGTCTCACTTGTGAGTACTTCATAATCCTTAATGTAGTAACACTACATCAACCTTCTGAGTCAGGAAAGTGCAATTATCACAGAAATATTTTCTCATGGAAAACTTATTTATATGTTTCACACTGACGGAAAACCAGCATGAATTGAAAATGTACGTAGAATAAATTTACTTTATTTACTGACACCCTCTTCCTAGTAAAGCTCCTTTGTATCATCAAAGTCTGCTAGAACAGAGGACAGCAGACCCTAAGCCACTGAAAGCACTTCAGAAGACCTCAACGCTCTGCTTTGCCAGACCATGACAGACAGGAATCTTGTCCCCAGAGGTCCCCTGCTCTCTAGCCTTATGAGCACCGAAACTGCGCAGCAGCATGCGTTTAAGTATTACTTATTCTCATGTAAGCACCTGCTGTCAGCTCTGACTATACCCTCCAAGCTTTTCAGCTTGAGCAGAACCTCCAGAACAAGACCCCTACATCTGTTTTTCCCCTGCCAATCTGTCTAGAAGACATCACTCACGCAGGCAAATTCAGAGCACATCTTGGCCACAGGGAACCTGTAGGAAGGGCTAAGGCAGACCAAGCATGTCATGGTTAAAACATTCTCCACAGCTTGCAGGAGATCTGGATCCCAACTTTTGCCTCTCCACATTGTTTCTGACAGAGATATCACAGTCTGAACATGTAATTACATATTTCACAGTAAATATTTATCATTTTGTATCTCCCTGGCATCTTCCATATACTGACTGAACGTCTTGAAGACCAGGGTTTATAATCCATCTATTTTTGTCTCCATGAATATTTAATCATTCACACAAGGAGGAAGAGCTTCAAGAAAAAAGCGCCTTAAAAAAAGCAACCACCTGGAATTACCCAAAGCTGGGTAATAAGGGCATTTACCTGAGATATTCTGGCACATCTCTCTTTCAAATAGGGTGTTCAACCTTGGGCAGACACAGAAGGAGCAGTCTCCTTCTCCTCATGATCTGTGGGAATGAAGCCTTCTCTGTTCTGGTACCTACCTATGGCCACTATGGCTGTTTGAAACATTGAGGGAAAAGCAGGTGACCCAGGTTTAAACCTTCGCTATAAAGCTGTGAGAAGAATTAAAGACCCTTGCAAAGATCTAGAAAACCAAGAACTCCTGTAGAGTTCATGAAAATAAGAGACCAACTATAGAAGAAAGACTTTATTTTTGTCCCTGAAGGGAGAAAGGTCATGGTACAAACTAAAGGTTTAAAAGGCATAGGAGAAGCAGAATGAAAAGAGACATTACAACACCAATTAGGGGAAAAGTTTCAGTTGGAATTTGTGCCTTATCAGATGTCAAAGAATCCAATTACAAGACTGAAACTGAAAATGAACCAGGCTTTGTTAATGTTGCAATTCACAGAACTACCTGCTCCAAAGCACATTAAAGTGCAGCTGTGGCCTGGAAAATTACTATCACAACCATGTGTGATGGCATGGATTCTGCACAGAGTGAAGCTTGGAGGAAACAAAGAGCAAACCATCATTTACTAGGAAATGAAGGCTGTGACTTTCCTTCTTTTGCAAAAGACTTTCTGTACTGAAAGCACAACCAACATCCGCCTTAGACTTCTGAGAGTTTCAGGGAAAGGTTCATACAGTTGCAAGTCCTATTTGAAAGCAGGGGGTATGCCCATCATAGAGACAGGATAGTCCATGTAGAAATTGTACTTTTGTGGATGGTGAGAAACAAGAAAGACTTCTGTCCACCTGAAATATTCCATTATCTTTTCCAGTGACTGAAACCTCCAGAGCAGGGCTGATTTTATTTTTTAAAGTAACCTGGAAGGGTTACACTGGCACACTCCTTTAGTAGGTATGGTTGTAACAGATAAAACATGCCCCATCGCCGAGAACCTGACTGGAATTTAAGCGGGTTAAGGATACACTTCACCCTGTGAATTTGGTCATACCTGCTGAGCAAACGATTTAAATTCTTTTACTCACATCTACAATGGCATAACACAACTATGAGAACAGGAGGGATACTGTGCTCCCCCATGTATCGTCACGATTACACACTCAAGCGCTGCACAAGATGTCTGAGTTGATCACGAAGCACGAGGAGCACGAGGAGCCCAGCGTGTGTCCCAAGGCCTAGCAGCTGCAAACATCCTCACTCACTCGCAAACGTCACAGATCCTGCATGGGCGCTGCTGCGACAGACACCATGGAGCCCCTTTCTGCCACTTTGGTGGCGCCGCTCCCCACAGCCGGGGAGGGTGGATGAGGAGGAAGAGGAACTCCCCGTACGGCCCCAGCTGGAACGCCCCGCCGCAGGCCGGTTGTCACTACACGGCCACAGGGTTGCAGCTCCCAGCGGTAACCCAGGGCCAGGGCCGAGCGCTGCCTTTCCAGCCCCTCCCAGCGGTGCCGCACAGGCCGGCCCATGGAGTAGGCGGCCCCGCGCCGCCCGCCCGGACACCGTCCACGCCGTGACGTCACGTAACGTGACATGATGTGCGCGGCGGTAGTAACACGGTCACGCGCCACCACCGCCACGGAGCATGCGCCGGCCGTCGGCCAAAGGCCAACGAAACCCGCGGCAGGCCGCTGAGTTAACCGGAAGTCGTCGGCCCCGGACAGGAAGTGACCCCTGGGCACCGTGACAAATAGCCCCGCCGCCGGGCTCGCTGCTAGCGCTGCGCTCCACCCGGCCGCGCGGCCCTCAGTGACTCATTTGACTGACACGTGAGGGATGACCAATGGGAGCTGCTGCTCTCTTCCCGTCTGGTCCACCTTCTCTCAGGCTATGGCCAATCGAAAGGCAAATTCTCCTCTGTCGCCGTCGGCCTTTTGATGGATGGATACAGAAGCCAACCAGACAGCGGCCTGCGGGCTAGCTCTTGCCCTCGCCTCCCGCCAATGGGCGCTGTGGAATGAAGGCTCTAGTGGGACCGCGGGGGGGAGGGTAAGGGCTGCGCCAGGTGTCCCTGCCGCGGCACGTCTGCACGAGGGGAGTCCCCTGCCGCTACCGGGTCGGAGTAGCCCCGGCGGCGTGTGCCCGCAGAGGCTCCGCTCCTCGCCACACGTTCCCTCGCTGGATGCGACATGGGGCGGGGAGGAGCCGCCCGGCTGCTGCGTGCGGGGGCTCCTCTCACTGTTAAGGTGGCCCGGCGTCCTACCTGCCCGGCTGCGGTGCGTGGGGGAGGCGGCTGTGCCGCGCCCAGCACCGTCGTGCGGCCTCTGCCCAGGGTGCGGGAGGGCTGTCGCCATAGGGAGAAGCGCAGTAACGGCGGCCGACACCGTGCTAGGCAGGAGCTGCCTGGTGCGAGGGCGGCGTGCGGGGGTGCTCGGCGGCTTCGCTGCTCCAGCGGGTTCCTAGGGCGAGGGGCGGGGGAGAATGGATCCGCTTCGCCGTCAGGCTGAGGGGGCGGCTGGAGGAGGACGCCGCTCCTCCAGCCGGGAGACGAGTGTCTTCACATGAGGCTTCCTCCTGCGGAGACGGGGAGATGTCCCGACGAGGGAACGGCAGCTGGAGGCGAAGTGTCTGCCTTCACAGGTGTCCGAGGCTGGGCCAGCGAGGGCATCCGTCGACGCTTGTCCAACCTTTGAAACTCCCGAGCTCCTGGCAAGTCCGGTTGGCGGTGGTAGAGACGTAGAGTACATAGCCTTTCTCGTAGTCAGGATCCTAAACGTGTATTTAAAGTTACCAGTTTTAAACCACCAGTTCTAGCCTCCTGATTGTGTGAGGCACATGGGGCTACTCTGGAAAGGGGGCAGATGTGTCATTTCCATATAGTACTGTGAGAAATGATTCAGAAAACAACATGAGCAACTAAATATACGTACGTATCTACACACAAAGATATAAAATAAAGGTTTGGCTGGGTAAAAAGAGGTTTTGAGAAAAAAAACCCACAAACCACCTAACCCTACTCAGGGAGGAAAATATGTTACGATACCTGTACATTAAACTGGATAGCTGAGGTGCCTGTTTACTACTAGTTGCAAATGGAAGGAATGATCCTTCAGCCAGGATGTAGAAGAGAATCCCTTCCCAAATACTGTAAGTTTCCATGTCACAACTGCCTACACCTTCCTGGATACCAGAAGCCTCAACTGCCTGCTACCCATATGTCAAAATTTATAGCTTTCCCTAGAAAATATTAACAATTCAGTCATGCACAAAACCAGTGGCATCTTGAAAAAAAATCAGAAGACAAAATAGATTGAATGTAGTGTAAAAACAAGTTAAGTGGTGACTAGTTTACTTTTTTCCATGTCTCCATGTATTTTCTACTTAGCTTGCAAAGGCTTTGAGATGGGTCTTTTTGTTCTCTGAATGCTAGGTATAGTAGTATCATGATCCATTCACTTAAGTGTGTTTCTGCAACACAAATTCTTTGGTCTGCCTCTCCAAGCCTTTTTTTGTGTGTGTTGGATGGCATTTTTGTGTTTATTAAAGTAGCATAATAAACTAGTTACATTGTATCTTTTCTTTTCTTTTTTTTTTNAGCAGAGAATATTTCAGACATTCATTCTGGAGAGAGGATCCTGAAAACCAAAGAAGAGGAATAAATGAGGAATGTACATTGGGTGCCTGCCACGTGTTGACTCCATCTGCAGTTTTTTAACACCTCTGCAGTTCGCTATAGATCAAACAACCCGCAGATACCACCCGTCAGTGCCTCCTAGCACAATGATGCTTCTGTCTTGTCTCTCAGTAAAGAGGAGCTTGTGTGCAGTATGGACACAAATCCTAGCTAGAGGGGAACTGGAGAACTTGGTGTGGGAATAGCAGGGAGACACAAAGGCCACCTAGTCCAAAGAGAAGTCCAAGGAGAGGCAGAAGGCCAAGGGAACTGAAGCAAAGATGTGTACCTAGGACTGGAGTGAGGCTGGGGGAAAGGACAGAATAGGACAGAACTTTGCCATGGCCTGTGGAGGTGGGAGGGAAAGAGGTGGTTGATGGCCCTTGGTAACAATTAGGAACACTGTAATGGGATCTATAATGAGATAATAATATGGGAAAAGGGGCAGGAAACCCTCCTTGACAGAGGGAACAGGTAGTAGTACAGGGAGAAGAGCTATGGCCACAGCTCCTGGCATAGGAGCAGAAGAAAGGTTTGGTGTGGGAGAAGAGAACACACAGGATCCTGAGAGGATGAAGGTTGAGCATTCATTCTTGTGACTTCCTGAAATGAAGGCATGGGACTTTGGCACAGCTTTTGACCTGTTGAAGGAATGCAAAGAGTTGTTGCAGGTGCAATGATAAACTAAGACCTGCAAAGGCATCAAGTCTTACCATACCCCCTCTACTATCAGAACAACTTCATATTACAGTTTCCAGAAGGAAAATTAAAAAAAAAAAATATTTACTCAGGAAATGCCATTTTTTTTCCCCAGCATGTGTCCTATCCTCTACTCCAAGCCTTATAGCACTGTTACTGTTTGGAGGGATGCAATGCAAATATGAAACTATCCACAGAAAGATCATCAAATACAGGGGGTCTTTCAGATAACTGGGGTAGGGACCTCAAGGGAGACTGTTTCACATTCGTGCATTTCACATTTCCACGTAGAAGTGGCCTGCCTATGGCATTGGTCTCAGATGCAGGGGGATCCCAGGCAGTGACTGTTCCTCCTCACACAAACATTTTGGAGTATTTGATCTATTTAGTCTACTTCACTGCACAGGCCCCTTTAATGTTGTAAAATAATGGATGGTTGCCTTGGTCTGTGTCCCTAAGATCACCCTTGTGATACACTGACACAAGACACCCGGTTTTCAGCCAACTGGGACAGTGGGACAACACTGTTTGTAATTTGTGGGGTTTTCTATATGTTTTTGACTGTAACACATCAGAGAGATAGCAATGAGACTTTTAATGGGCCTGCAGCAGAAACGCATCATCAGATTTGAGGATGTTACTGCAATCAGTTAGTGACAAATACAAGTCGTGAGTGAAGATTACCAGGGATGGAGAGTTCCATTTTTTGGGGTGGGAGAAGACTCTGAGCATTCTGGGCTGGAGCAGGGAACAACCGTTGCATGGCCCGCAGGAGTGGAGTGGGTCACCCAGGGTGGCAAGCCCGACTGGCGGCCATTTGGGAGTGGCATCCTGCGGGGGGGACAGGGAGCGCCTTCAGGCTGGTAGAGACGACGGCCGGGTGGGTGAGCGGCTGTTATGGAGGTGGCCCAACAGCTGCCGACACCAGACGGGAGACAGCAAGAGTCTGCTGCAGGCAGCGGCCTGAAGGGCAAAAGCCCCACGGCCACCAGGCATCTCCGGGGTGAATCGAGCCCCCGGGCCACGTCGGGGCCCGATGGGCAACCAGGCTCCCCGGGCGGAGCTGGGCTCTCTCTACCGGCTAGAGCGGGCGCAGACCCCAGTGGGCAGCCGCAGCTCGCCCAAACTGGCGCCTCCTTAACCCGGGGAGGTGGGGGCGGCTGCGGCCGGGTGGAGCCGGGGGGGGCGGAGCGGAGGCCGGGGAGGAGTCGGGGCCTGCAGTGGAGCCGCAGCCCGGAGCAGCAGCCGCGGGAGCGGCGGGGCCTGGAAAGACTCAACGGTGCTCGGCTGGGGCCTCCCGCACCGGAGCCCGGGGAGGCCCCTGGAGACGAAGCCGAGGCCCGGCGGAAGGTGGCGGAGGCGGCCGTTCAGCTCTGCGTAGGCCCGTGAGCTGCCGCGGCCTCCCGTGGTAGCCGGGCCCGGGCAAGAGGAGCTGGGGCCTGGGGGGAGGCCAGGGACAGCCTCCGGGCAGCCGGGGTGGGAGGACACCCCCGTAGCCTGCGGGGGTGGGAGACAAAACCTGCCCGCTGCCCCCTGCCCCATCCGAAGCCGTGAGGGGGACACTCCGTTAGGCAGCCCCGCTCTCGGCGGGGGGGAGGCCCTGGCGGCCCCTCGCCGCTCCCGCCTCGCTGGCAGGCCGGGGCACACTTGCCAGTGAGCCCCCTTCCCTGGAACTGGTGGGGGACCTTAATGCTTGCCCGTTTGTCCACTAACGTGCCCAGGGTGGACAAGGGCCCCCGGCATCAATCTCCGGTAACTATCTAGAAGAAGGTCTGCTCTTCCTCGTTGTGGAATAGAGCCTCCTGGAGCTCCCTCAATACCTGTTTAGGGGAGAGGAGTCTCCAGACTCTGGTGCTCAAGGGTTGTGAGAATAACCCTTACCACCTGCAACCCCGTGCTGCTGAGGAAATTCCTCCCCCAAGGAGAGGAGACAGCCCTTTCTCGGACCAGATAGTAACAGAAAAAACCCTGTATGCTCAAGAGAGGCAGTTCCTGAGGCAGAAATAAGCAGGCGCTCCAGATACTTACCTAGGAATTTTAATTATTTACATCTGCTCAGCAAGCAGCAGAGAAAGTGGAGGCAGATTTAGATGTTCTTATTCCCTTTTCCAGTTGCTGTTAACCACTGGAGACAAAGGTAATTTCCAATACTGACTTCATCTTCCTTCATCCCAAGGAAGATCCCTTAACCCCTCATCCCAAAAGGGTTTTTTTTCACATGTCCTGTGCAAGGAGAGAAGACACACCTCCCAGTTACAGGGAAAAGAAAAGGCAGATTTTGCTGATAATAGCCACAGAGATAGCAGGTTTTTTTTTTTCAGGTAAAGATTTGCCCACCCTTAAGGACAAGGTGCACCTAGAGGAAAGAGAAGAGAGATTTACAGGTAGGGAGACTGGGGAAACTGATCTCTCAAATAATCTGACAACTGGTGAAAAGGCTGTCTCCCAGGCGAGCACCCCCTTAGTAGTTAGCCGCCAAAAGGTCGAGAGGGTCTCCATCCTGGGATAAAACCATCAGTTTTAGGGGACTGACAATCCCAAACAGATTGTTTTAATATTCGAGATCCTGATTTCATCCACAATTCCTTCGCCCTCAAAATATTGCTTGAAGAAGCTCTTGGAATAGCTGACAGCAACACTCTGGAGATGGGTCTTGGAGAAGGAGTGTGAAGGGTAGCACCCCAGAAACCTGCACTGAAGATAATCCACCTCCCTCCAGAAAATCTTCCTGACAGAGTGAGTGACCACATTATATCACCTCTCTATTTCTAGTTGTCCTTCTCTTTCTCCTTCTGTCCTTGCTTTCCGTGTGTCTTCTCTCACTCTGTCTGCTTTCCTTTTAATTGAAAAGATTAAAAGCCCTCTTTCTGTTTCTGTACCTCTCCTCAGCCTCCTTTTTTGCATGTCTTTCTCCATCTCTTTGATTTAGCTCCCTTATATGCTGTATGGAGTTGTCCTCGTTCTTTCCCTCATTATTCAGCTTATGGGAGACCTTAGCCCTATTGTTAGAAACCTCTCTGCCCTTTCCCCTCTACTTTTTTTTCATGTAGTCATCCTAGCCTCAGCCTTTATCATCACTGGTGTGAAATTGGTTTATGTTATTTAGGTGTCATTTAGAATACTGGCTAAAAAGGTGTTGATAAGACAAGAGCAGTGATTTGTAGGGCTTATGTCCAAGGATGCATCTGTGGGGTTGAAGTTGTTCTCCATGTGGGTCCTACTGTGCTTGTATCCATAGGAGTAAAATCATTGTGCGATGCAGACCTCACTGTGCTTGGGAGCTGAACATACCGATCCCAGTGGTAGTTCTCAGAGATATGTGTCCTAATGTACCTAGGGGTTGTGGGATGAATTCTGGAAAGAGTGTCCTTGGGAGCAGGTTCTGTGGTGCTTAGGGGCCTGGCAATGAAAATCATGACAGTGCTGGTGGAAACTGCTCTGAAAGCCAAAAGAAGCCATTCTGTTGCCACCAGTCTTCATGTTTTATGCTGTGTTCAGGGGCTAGGAATGTAAATCTTAATGCTAGTGTTGTGTTAAGCCATGGTGGCTATTTTTGGTAAATGAGGCAGTTAATTTCCAGTCACAAATGAGTGTTCTGACACCAATGTACACATTTTTTTTTCCTGATAAATCAAGTCTGAGGGAGACTTCAACTCAAAAGAAGCCAAAACAGATTCCCATAGCAGAAGAATCATGCCTAAGAGTGTCTCACCGGGGATATTCCCGTTTCTGTTCTTCAGTGAGATAGCAGTGAGGAAATCCAAGATCAGAGGGTCTTTGGCCAGGACAGAAACCCTTCTGGAATCCGTTTGGGAGTGCCGTGGTTAACAGAGGGTCCCCAAAGTTGGAACTCCTCTGTGTAACTTGCTAGTAAGATCAGAAAAAAGATGCCAGGTCCCTCCAAAGTGATTTTCCATTTTGGCACAGAATTTTGACAGTTATTCCTGCCTTCAGAAGGTGCCCCTTTCTAAGGGAAGGCTGAACTGCGAAGCGTACGTATGTTCTGGGGATACTGTTAGATGCCCTCCTACCTGTTGCCCTATAGTTATGCAATCAGCCTGTTTTGAGTACAGCTGTGTTATCGAGCACAAGGGAAGAGATAACTGAGGCATTTTGGCCTTTGTACGTTCACGGGGATAACTGACTTTTCATGCTCTTGAGGTTGATACACCTCGCACTGCCCCCTTCCTCAGAGTAATGACTTGACATTTTTCAGGTGCTTTTGGCTCTGATGGGTGCCAGGACTCCTTACAGAATATATATGCCAGCCTTACAAAATTCTGCTCTCCCACAATTATCTTTCCGTATATGAAACATATCTTTTTTCTTTATTATTAATGATCAAGATTAAGATTTTCTATTTGCTGCCTGAGCTTTAAATATTTGTGACAGATGTACAAGGCTGAAAGTTGTATGCTGTAGTATAGTGGTTATGTATTTGTTACTTGCCGACAGAGCATTAATTGCTGACTTGAACATACAAAATTAAGACAGTCTCTGCTCTGAAGGTCTTGTGGTCTAAAACACAGCTTTACAAAAGCTAGGGCACTGATAAATTTAAGGAAAGAAATAATTTATAGAGAGCATAGCTCTTTAGTGTGACCATGGTATTTACATCAAAAGTTCATCACAGGCTAAAATGCAGCTTCCTCTGAGGTGAAATACTGCAGCTGTTTTGCACCATTTATTTTATACAAAAGTATCCATAAAAGAGAAAAGGAGAGTATTATTTATCTTCGTAAAAGTGAAAGGTACTTTACAAACACATTTAAATGAAAGTGCTGTGTCTTTAAGGGTTTACATTAAGAATGTTAAACCTAAACACCTAAAATTGGGCTTTAAAAAACACATTTAAGTACCTAAGTAAATAGACTGATTCTTGTAAGTGCCCAGGAACTTAGAGTTGGCTTCAATACAAGCAATGAAGTCTTCAACATTTGAGTAAAGAGAGACTTAATTATGTGTGTATGGGTTTGTAAATTTAAATTTGGATATTTGTGTTTCCAAAAGGTGACTTTTGAAGTTGAAGCAGTCTGATCCTGTCCTATGTGCACTCTGCTCCCATTTGAGAACTGTGTGTGGCATTTCTCAGGTTGAGCCCTTAAGTAAAATGAAATTAGAAGGTCTAGAGAGTTACAGAAAAAGGATTATGTTACTGAAAGATCATGAGGCTATATTGATGTTTAAGTATGTGTTCTGTAAGTTCTTGGGTTTTATCTTGAAATCTGGTTCTGTAGGCAACTTTCTAGCATAGAATAAGGAGTCGGAAAAGTTGGAATGAAATACAATAAACAGTTTTGAGTTCACAGTCCAAGGCAGGGTCATGACTACTGCAGTACTTCCCCCCCCAAAAAAATAAATACAGGTAAATGCTGGTGTCTCTGGAGATATTTTTTTCGTATACCAGAGGTACAAGTATCTTTACTTACTACCTCCTCCCCTAAACTTCCGCTGACCTTCATATAGTGGGAGATTCAGTCTGCATCACAGTTTGGATCTTTGGCCCTTCAAGTGTCAGAAAAGAGGTATGGTTAGTGGCAACTGTGATTTGAACAGCTGTCACTCAAAAGCAGGACTGAGATGATTATCTCATTTTATACAGCTGTCAGACACAAATTACATCTTGGTCATTAGCAACCAAAAGATGAAATGCCTTTGGACTCATTTTTCCATTTGCTTCTCCCAGCCTTGGGTAGAACTGTAACAGTGGCTTTCACACAGAACCTTCTGTGTTTTGTAGCACTCCATTTGCAGAATCTGTTGATGAGTGATGCTTCAGAATTGAAACTTCGAAAAATATTTTTTGAGCATTTTCAGTCTGGAAGACAATTTTGAAAATATGAATAGTGCTCAGATTAATGGACAGCCTAAACCAGTATCTCCAAAATATTTGAACTCTCCAATTGTGTTAACTCTGAAGCCTAAAGGAAAGCATTTAAATCTCTGTGTTGCTGGCTGTTGCACATCATATTATTTTAACAAGAATATCCAGTTGATACGTTCAACCTCCAAATGCTTATTATCTTGGTAGGAGTCTGTATTGCTACTTGCTATCTATTCTGCTATTGTTTCCTTCTTCCTTCTAAGCGATGTATGATGAAAATCTATAATATATTTCTGTCTTGTATTCATGTTTTCATTTTTAAAGGCAGTATATATATGTGTATTACTGAGAGAGAATAAGCATACTGAAATGTGTTTTCACAATTAATTAATTGCAAATTTTCATTTTAAGTTTGAAATGAAAATGCAAAATACTGTGAATGTTTCGGAATTTGGAAACCTCACAACAGAGTTTAGGACCAATTTAATGTTGTGTCCTATGGTACTTTGCCAAGATTTTGACTAGGCTGTTGTTGTATCCTTCTGTCTTTGACCTGCCCCATCCTCTACCCCATCCTGTTGTGAACCTTGCAGTTGGTATCTTAAAGGTAGAGGACACACACATTTTGCTAGTTCCTGACCTTTGTGAACCCTTTCCTGAATCCCATCCTGGGCTTACTAGCATTGTGTCACAGTCAGGTTCCTCTCCTGCACCTTTGAGGCCCAGCATGTTTCCACCCCACCTATTTCTTTACTTTCGTTTCCTCTTACACTCCACTCCTCCTACCAGTTCTCTCTGTACTGCTCTTTGCATCTTATTTTCCGTGCTGTCCCTTTGGCATTCTGTCCTGTGGTCTTATAAGCCTAAAATATTGCTTCTCTCTTTATCTCTTATCTCCTCTCTAGGATTCTTCACTGGCAGGAATCCTTTCTTCCTACATCTCTCAGGCCCCGCTCTTAGTTCCACACGTGCATTTTGACCAGTTCTTCGTTTGGCTTTCATTAGATTATATGCCTGTGGACACAACATTTTTTGTCTGAGGTTATGTCAAGAAACCTGTTATTTTTTTACCACTGTATAATAGAATTTTGTTCCTTTGAAAATATACAGTTCTGGTAGGCTGGGGAATGGTGCTTTGTCTCCATAATCTGTCTGACACATTAATTCTCCCACCTTCCTTTCTCCCCTGCTCCCTTCCCTTCCTCAGGAATAGCTAGATTTTAGTTGGTTAGAATGAAAAGCCCATGTGTTTGATTCTCTGGTTCCTTCCAGCACTTCGGGATCTTGGTTTTGAGAACTGGGGTGAAAACAATGTGTGCAAGTCTCAGTACCTCATTCCTCATCTTTCTAAGTTGATCAGTTTACTTGATATGAAGTGAAGAAATAAGGAAATGTGTGTTCTTTTTTTGGCCCTTTTTTATGTATGAGAGACTGAGTAATGAGAGGGGGAGATGATGAAGTAAGAGCTTTTATACCTCAAGGAAAGAAATATTTGCTTTTTTGTTTTTTTTTTAATTAGCAATTCAAATGTTGTTTATGCTCTTTGCTTTATAAAGACTGTGGCTAATTATAGCAGAAATATGTAATTACTATTAAAAGTTCAAATCTGAATAATTGTGAAGGAATCTGAACTTTCTGTCATCACAAATTAAAGGAGCAAAGTTTTTGTATTCTCAGTTTCCCCAAAAAAACTATTGTTATATAAAGCCAAAACAATTCTCCCTCCCCATCAGGAACTTACACAGAAAAGTAAACAAGCTGCTAAAATAGTTATGTCTGTAATTCCCTTTATCTCTACCTGAACAAAGCAGACAAACTTTGAACGTAGAGAACTGGTCTGGGATTTGGGAGACCTGTGTTCTCGACATGGTTCTGATACTCCTTTACTGGCTGACCTTGGGCTGCACGCTTTTCCATGCATGGCTTCCCATTTATACTGGAATAGGTCATTGATCCTTTATAAGGGTTCCAAAGTGTAAGGATGAAAAACACTTTTAAAAAGACTGTCTGTTCTTCTTGCTGTTGATACCTTAATTACAATGTGATATTGAGCTCCAAACCTCTATATGCTGCTTTTTGTGGCATTAAGAAACAATGAAAGCATGATGCCCCAATCAATTTTTTTTCATGGAAGGACCTGTGACTCCAAAACAGAAACATTTTGTACCATGTCTGCAGCCTGTAACTGTTTTTTGAGTTTACTTAAGTATAGATATTCTGACTCCCTTGAAGCTTCTCCTGACATCTCCAGTGACCTTTTCTTGGCCAGGTCTCAGGGTCTCTATTCTATCTTCACCCTTCTTGGCTTCCCTGCTGTTCGTGACACTTGATCATGCCCAGTCTTGAAGTCTTGTCCTCCCTTGACTTTCATGTCAATATTTTCCTGGTTTTCCTCCTACTCTTCTAGTCTTTAATTCAGGAGCTTCTGTAGCAAGCTGCAGCTTCTGCACCTTCCTCCATTTATTTTTTTCATAAGTTAGTCACAAAGACCCACCTCTGGTATCCTCTCTTTGCTTTCTTTACCTCCTTCATGCCAGTGATATTGAAGTATTCAACTTGGAATACTACCTTAACGTCTCTTTTGAATTATTTGCTGCAAGGTTAGGACTGCTGGAGCCAAAATGGAACTCCAGAAATCTCCTTTGAGATTTGCCTTTCTTTCCATCTTTTGTTTGTTGCAAGCCTCCACAGCTGGGCCTATAACATGGGTTTTCTCACATTCTTCTTGCTCTGCACATACAGGATAGATGCTGCTCATCTTTCAGTTTCATGGCCTGAATCACTTTCTTCTCTCTTAGTCTCTTTGCATCAAAAGAAGCATTAGCAGCAGGTCAAGGGAGGTGATTCTCCCCCTCTACTCTGCTCTCATGAGACCCCACCTGGAGTACTGTGTTCAGATGTGGGGCCCCCAACATAAAAAAGACATGGACCTGTTGGAGAGAGTCCAGAGGAGAGCTACAAAATTAATCAGAGGGCTAGAGCACCTCCCCTATGAGGACAGGCTGAAAGAGTTTGGGGTGTTCAGCCTGGAGAAGAGAAGGCTCNATGATCTTTAAGGTCCTTTCCAATCCAAACCATTCTATGATTCTATGTTTTTTTGAGGTAACCCTTATGTTTTCTTCTTCATTTAACATCTTGGTTACTGCTTGCTGGCCTCTGACAGCTGTGTTACCTTCTTGTCTTGTTAAAAACCCAATTACTGAAGCTGTCCTCCTGGTGTGTTTTCTCAGCATGTTGCCATCTCCTCCCTGACAAGCCTATTCGTGGTCTACCATCCACCATATAAGGTTCCAGCTTCTTGTACGCACTCTAAGAGGCCTTCACGTTCTCCCCTATGTTTCTCCCCTATCTGTCACTGTCTTTTATTGTCCTGTCCTCTACCAGCAACACAAGCACGGCACTGTGCTTTTCTGTTTCTTGCACGAGCATCTCTTCACATTCTTCCTCAGCTGACTCATACCTTGATGCATATAGGAAAATTGCCAGCCAATAGAGGCCAGACATACTCAAAACTACTTGTTTGCATATTTGAAAATTATTCAGAAGTTCTAACTGATACTCAGAGGTATCTTATTACATGTACCCTCCTCTCCCTGGCTTCTGTTGTAAAGGATGGTTACAAAAATAAAGATCATTATAAGCAAAGACACAACATCTTGAAGACTGGGAGGGTCAGGGCTGGAGCAAAATAATATTTATTCACAGTTGCAAGGTGGCAGCTGTGGCAAGTATGTATGCGGAAGAAAGGGGCTTCTTTCAGTGTCTGTAAGGAAATGAACAGATCTAGTTTGAGGATGATACACAAAATGGGTAATTTTATGAGTAGGATGTGAAAAGCCAAGTAGCAATACTAGTGTTTTAAGCCAGAAGAAACTGTTAATGGGTGTGTGTTCCTTGCTAGTGTGGTTCCGAATCCTCTTGACCTTCAAGCTTGATACAAATCTTTAGAAGTTTTGAGCCTGGCTAGGGATTGTTGGGTGTTTTGTCTCCTGGAAGACAGTTCAGTCAGTTTAGTTCAGAATAACACCTAACAGAATAGTGAACAGGAATTATGTTAAAACAGTTGAGACCTAGTTTATGAGCTTCACACAGTATTACTTGATTCTTCTGATCATTCTCCAACTTCAATTTCAGCTGCATTTTGCTTCCAAACTCTTCTTTAACGGGCTTTTCTGCAGTGCTTTGGTAATCTTAACTCTGGGAGCATCTGTTGTATATACTTTTTGGCTGCATGGTATACAACTAACCTGCACTTGATACCAATTTCCTTATTTTCTATGAGTTTTTGCAAATGCTTGATATCCATTTCCACAAGTGGGACAGAGTGGTTTGTGACTTGTTTCAGCAATTATTGCAGAGTTCATATTGACTAATCTATTTTCAGTGGTTCAGCCTTTGGTGAACAGATTCTGACCACTTGCAGGCAGATTTTCATGTTCACTATGCCTGGCTGGCATTCATTTAGCCTTCTTACATAGAAGCTTTGTACTATGTACCATCATTATTATTAAACCGCAAGGTTAACAGTTGTTTTTCACTGATGACCCATTTTTTAATGGGTCTAGTAATTTTTTTAATGGGATCAAGAATACAGTTTTAATTTGTAAGTGCATGTTGCTTTCTTTTAACCTGTGTTTCTGCACCTATCTTTGCAATGATGTGAAGATCTTCTGAGCAAGATATTATGCATGCTGATCTACTTCAGATATTGTCTCTAATTTCAGAGACAATCTTGGTATCATATCAGTGTTTGTATATCCTGCACTGAAGGTTTACTACTGGATGTGATTCTAATAGGCAGCTAAAATTGAAATCCTTCTCTTCAACCTGGGCACTCCCACAAGGCTTGGGGAAATACCTTCTCTTAGATACAGTTTCTTTACCACAGACTTCCTGGTTTCCAAGGGAAAATTTAATTCCAGATATGTGCTCACAAATTTGAATTATTCCAAAACCAATACCCAACACCTTTCTCAATGTAAGGAGTAATTGTTCTGATAATATTCTTCAAGCAAATGCCAAAGATTTCTCTTGCCTGCCTTGGCATGTGTTTAGAATTACAGTTCCTAAGTCAAGTGGTAAAATATTGTATAGTGGTACCGAGTGTGGAGGAATGCTGTAGAGAGGTTTCTGCTGTGGTGACTTATTTTCATTGTGCTTCTTATAGAATCATAGAATGGTTTGGAGTGGAAAGGACCTTAAAGATCATCAAGTTCCAACCCCCCTGCAACAGGCAGGGACACCTCCCACTAGCCCAGGTTGCTCAAAGCCTCATCCCGCCTGGCCTTGAACCCCTCCAGGGATGGGGCATCCACAGCTTCTCTGGGCAACCTGTTCCAGTGTCTCACTACCCTCACAGTGAAAAATTTCTTCTTCAAAGTGCTTGGTTTACTTTTTACTTCAACTCTGTTGTTGGGAGGATTTTCATGGGACATCTGGCTTATTATGAGAATAAATCCTTTATAGTAGTCTTATTACAAAGAAAATAATTTTCTGCTCAAAATATTTTAGGCATACCAGTATTCTCACTATCATTTGCTGTTTCTTTTGACAGGTGTTACATATTTCCTGCTTTCACTTACACAGCACCACAAATAAGCAAACTAATCTTGATTTTGAACACATATTTTCAGACTGTCTGAGAGATCTATGCAGTGTTTGTACAGTATTTCTTAATGCATTTTTGCTACATGTTTATATAGCAACCAACAAAAATATTTTATCAGTTGGTGTTATTAAAACCTGGCAAGGCACTAGCTATGCTTGATCCTCGCCTTTTATGCCTGTAAAGATACTGTCTCTCTTGACATGGGAATATTTTATACTTTGGCTGTAATGTCATCTGTTGATAAGTTTAAATAAGCAGGTCAGATTTTGTAAACTATACCATTTTGTCAGTTTCATCAAAACTGATTTTTGGAATTGGATCCTGATGCACTTCCAGCGTGGGGTGTTGGGGACTTCATAGACTTCAGTGCTTCCTTAGTACCAAAAATACATGCACAATTGGTGCTGTTCATTCATTAAATTCAAAATATCAAATTATACCCTGCTTGTGCATCTTTCACAAAATGGAGGGATTTGAAAGGTCCTCCGTTAAAATGTGCTGTTATGATATTTATGTAATTAGTAACTATTATGAAAACAAATTTGTTTTCTTTTTATTTTTTCCTCCAAACTTAATATGAACCTTATGCTGTTGAGATTTCTGTTTGTTAAAGGACAATCATATCTGTATAACAATTTAATTATAACAAAACAATTAGTCCAATGATTTATATTAAGCTATACATGGTCTAAAAGTTTTAATTTTCCTCTGACTTGGTTTTTCAGTACCATCTTAGTGTGTTGTGTTGTAACTTCTAGCAAATTTCCAGTTCAGGATGCCATAATAACTGTAACACCTGTGTTCTTTTATATGAAATAGCATTGAACATTCAAAGCTATTCCATCTTGCTCACTAGTTTTGAGTAGGGGTACAGAGTCAGACCACTGTGACATGGCCAGCCACAGATTGTGACAGTTCATATTCATATAGGTGATACCACGCTGTGTGCTCTTAGGTGACAGTAACTTCCTTTGGTTGAATTATTTTTTTCATTTGTGGTTCATGACTAGTGAGAACCATGTGCCCCCTATTACCACATCTGCAAGCCTATACTTTATTGGGAAAATGGTTTTCGGCTTGTTCTATTGCTCCCAAAGAAGAGAAACATGGTTCTAGGGTATAATTTCTTTGACCTGTTTGTCCCAGGGACTGGTTTTCCTCCTTTTGTATGGCACTGCAGGCAGAAGTGTACTTTCAAACTGCAGTGCTTCTCTTTTGGTTTGCTGATATACTAACATGACACCTACCACTCCTTCCAGGTTAAGTTTCATTTTATGAACAATAACCAGCAGCCTCTCTCTTCCTTCCGGATTTGATTCCAGAAACATAAACATTTCCTGGAGGCTTCTCACAAGTAGTTGCCAAAATGATCGATAAAAATTTCAGACTATGCAGGTAATCAGTATCCTTTCTTCTAATTTCTTACATGAAACAAATATATCTCAAGGAGGACGTTTGCTTAGAGGAGATAAGATTTTTATGTGTTTTGTTCCTGCCCTCTTAGTTCATACCTCCTTATTTTTGAGGGAAGGCACATGTCTTAAAACAGCAAATTTCTCTTCCTGCCAGAGTTAGCAAAATTAATTCTTTCCCTCTTTCTGTATTGGCATAAGAACACAGGTTCTTCCTTGTGTAATTTACACAAGTATGTCTAAATTGCCTTTTCCATCAAAGTAGAAGCTGTCAGTTTCTCTATGCATCTGCTATTCTTATGTATTACTTTTCTTCCTTTTTGAGACAGTTTTCTCTAATTGACATCCTGCTCACTTTTACGTTTCAGAAAGGTTGCCGTGAAGTGGTTCTTTTTTGACAGTTTGTTGGGTTTGAGGTTTTTTGTTTGTTAAATAGATGTTAGGTTTATCTCCGAGTATATTAGATGGAAATAGTTAGAAAGCTGTAGTGAAGTATTACTAGTCACAAGTGAATTAGTGGTTATCAAAAGGTATTCAATGCTAGAATTTTATTTAATAATTAATACATTTTTGTTATGAATCAGACATTCTCTTCTGTTTAATTATAGTTTTGGATCAGTTGCTTTGCTGTCATTTTTGCGTATCTCTGACCTGTCTTGAGTTGGGGTTATACTCAAACTGTTTAATGCTTGAGAAAGGAAGACTCTGCAGTCAGTTTCCAGCTGTTGATGGTGGTTATGACTTGGCTACCTCACCCTTGGTTTTTAAATCGTAATGGTAATCATAATTTAAAATCATAAATAGATACCATTTACCATGTAAAGTGGGAGATTATGATTCCTGGTCTTCAACTTTCTTTTTACTACTTCAAAGTTAATTCTGGCTTGCTAATGTGGTAGAATTTTTTTAAAACACCCTTCATTTCAGTTTAGTGTGTTTGTTAGTCATTAGTATTTTTTTTTCTTTGTTTGAATGGGTTCACAAGAGAAGAGTTTGAAAGAAGATTTGCCAGGCAATAAACTGGGAAGGGAAAGTTGGAAGAATCATCAGCTGCTCTGGTTTGGCTGCAGTCTTGTTTTATCATACCATTAAGTAGTGTCAAGCTGGTGTACTGCTTGGATCAGGTGAAAGACATATGCATCACAAATTATAGCAAGTATTGCTGTTATAGTATTATTACAAATAATAGCCAAAATAGCCAATTTCAAAAGTAGCCAATTCCACCAAATTATTTTTGCACTGACAGTGTTCTGCAGTTACCACCTTACCTGAGGTTTGAATATGCCTGATTATTACAGATCCCGTATTGCCAGGACACAGACTTATAAATCCAGTAAGACAATGAATTTTAAACCTTGTGAAAAAATCTCGACTCCACTGCTTTGAAATTGCCCTTGTGATTGGTATTGGATCTGAGTCTTCACTTTCTGTCCTAAATCACTGTCTACCTTATGTGTTCTTAAAGAGCTGCTGGATGTTACTGAAAAGTAGTTGTTTTCAATACCGAGTGATTAGTGCCTATGTATACACAGAGTTTTTTAATTTAAAATTTTGGGATTTTGTTTTCTTGTCAAAGATTTTTTTTATCAACCAAGGAATGAAAATATTAAGATTTTTAGCACAGATGTAATGGGACCCAGTTCTAACCTTGCTTGTCTCCTGACAAGTGTGTTTTAAACACGTACACAAAAGCTTGTGTATTTGACAGTTGGTGTGTTGCATATCAACCTTACATTTTACTGCATAACCTCTCATCCCAAATGTTCTGTTGTCATAACCTGCACAAATCTGAAGCTCTGTGAAAACTACAGTGTTTTCTTCTGCTTCTTGAATTTCTGGTGTTTCAGATTGATATCTTAATTTGCCATAGGCTTTTCCAACCTGATTTTCTTGATTTCTGTGCTTGTCTTAAGGAAAAAAAGAAAAAAAAAAGGTGAGGGGTGGCTGGGAATTTTGTATTTATTTTACTTTGGATTTGTATTGTTAGCACAAGTGATATTTCATAATGGTTTAACAGACATATGATAAGCAGCAGTAATTTGTTCTCTGGTTGCACTGTGGAAATTAATATTTATATGAGGCACATTTACAAAATTAAGCATTGAGCTGATGCTTAGTTTATATTTCTTTTCTCCCAAGTTGAATACTACTTCTAGTAAGGGCTGTACCTGTAAAGTTACGGTGCAAATGCAGCTGTGTTTCTGTTATATGGATAATTTAGGAAGGAATATTGGTGCTGCTTTTTTTTTTTAATTTATTTAAAGTGTTTGACATTAGGTCAGTTCAGCCAACAAGAGCTATATTCAACAAGCAACAACTTGAGGAGGTTAGATAATGGAAAGCGTTTTGCAGCTCTGATCTTCAAGCTAGCTGTGTAGCAAGTACTCATTGGTATCATACGTGATAGTGTAGAAGATGAGTAGATAGATAGGTAACAGCAGCTTGGCTTTTCCTTTCCTCCACAGAGAGAAAAATGTTTCCACTCGCTACAGATACTGTAGTGCTACAATTTTACTTCCCAGTCTTTGCATGTATATGAGCGGGAGTGATAATGTTAGCTGTGCAATTAAGAGGTGTTTACTGAGCCCAAGGCTTTGGAGCTACTGCTTGTGGTGGTTGAGGGGTGGATTTTGTTGGGGTTTGTGCAGGTGTTTGAGCCCTAAGAGATGTGATGAGGACATGCATGATAAAGAAAGGTTTAGTGCATACAAACAGGTTACAGTGTGGACTCTTAAGTGCTTTTATGCTGTAAGAGGATTTCAGTGCAGAAGTGCAAGGTATAATGCATATGGTTGTGGCGGATGAAAGGGGAGCTTCTGTGTCAAAATGCTGGGTGCATCTGTCTCTGGATCTGTGCATCCACACTATGTTATTGTTAAATTCCTATTTTTAGAATTAGTATCTAATTGGTATTCATTGCAGATGGGTGTCTCCCTGTTTCATCTGATCTACTCATCTGAGTGATGCACCTGGTGGGAGGTGTCTGCTGATGAATCTTTCTCAAGCAGAGTGTGTTCATGTTGTTCTGTTCTCCCTTGTGTACATGCATGTGTCTAATTTGTTACATGAGTATGTACACAAGTGTGTGTTTGTGTGTTTACCTTTTGTATGCACATGATCATCTAATCCTCTAAAAAGATCAATTTCAAAAATTAACAATACAGAACTTGCAGCCCTTTGAGACGTCATTCTTCTCTTTATGCAAAGAATAAGTGCAGAACAATGCAGGTTGTGGCCATGAAAACTTAGCTGCCTCAGTATAGATTTCAAGGGATTGTTCCTAGTATAGTGGTGTAGCCAGTTATGAGTAAGAATGATGATCTTTCTGCTGCCTTGACTACTACAAAAGACAGCATACAAGTTTGTGTGCTAAGTATACAAGTTCATGCTGCTAAATATTTTATTCACATAAAATAATTGTTAATTAGAAAACCCTGGTACAAGTGCTAGCCATGTTGGACAGGTGTGTTTTATTTTTATGAGGGGAAATATATAATATTTATGAGAGGAAAGATCCTGTGTCTGTTTTCACCCTGTGGCAAACTTGTTGTGTGGCTTTGGACAAGTAAGTTTTTCTTGTGTCTCAGATTTGGAGAAAACACTTGCCTGTTGTATTGTAAATTAAGCAAGATTTAATTAAATAATATAATATGTATATTTAGGAAACAAGGCTTATGGTAGGCAAAGCTTTAACTATTATGACCTTAACATAGTCTGTTCTACCTCAACATGGTAGATGTAATTATCTATATATAGTATTATGCATGAACTTGGTGTTTTAAAATGAGATGTAATTCTAGCTCTAAGGAACAGGATTCATTATAATGTCACCTGATGCAAAAAAGAGAGGCTAGGCCTCAGAGAGAAATTAATTTTCCTCCAAATTAAGATAGTCATAGTCCTGACTTTTCCACGTGATCTTATTAAAATGTAGTTTGTATATGGTATGAAGGAGTATTTCCTCTTACCCATGATTTTCCTCTTACCCAACACAGCGAACCTACTGGATTACAGGTAGTCTTGGTGAAGGGTCCCAAGGTTATATTGCTTACATAGTAAGGGAGTGAATGTGATACAGTTTCTGAAAAGGCTCCACTTCCTTTGAATAGATCTAAGATCTATTTCCTGGGAACAGTTGGGATGCTCTGCGTAAGACTATCCTGGCAATGTTACCATCAGCACTGTCCCAGCTGCTGTCAGCAAGGATGGTCCTCCCAGAGACACAGTCACAGTCCCAGGCCTTTCTGGATTATTATGTCTGTCTGTGAATAAGGTATATGAAATAGGATGATCTTCACACAGGTATTTGTGATAGGGGGAGAAGCAGAGGAGGAATGCAAATGGATGTTTCTGTTCTTAGAGTTCACTTTGTTTATATCTCAGGTGTTCCCTTTCTGCTCCTTTCTCCTCACAGATACTTCTGCTCCTAGCATCATGGCCTCTGACCTGGAAAGCAGCCTCACTTCCATAGACTGGCTCCCACAACTTACTTTAAGGGCTACTATTGAAAAATTAGGGGGTTCCTCACAAGCAGGACCTCCAGGCGCTGCCCGAAAGTGTCCCCCAGGCTCACCGACAGATCCCAATGCCACCCTGAGTAAGGATGAGGCTGCAGTGCATCAAGATGGGAAGCCACGTTACAGCTATGCCACTTTGATCACATATGCTATCAACTCATCACCTGCCAAGAAGATGACACTTAGTGAGATCTACCGCTGGATCTGTGACAACTTTCCCTACTATAAAAATGCTGGTATTGGTTGGAAGGTGAGGACTTGCATCCCTGAAGTACTCTTTTTGTCTAGTCATGAGACTAATTTTCTTAATTCTGTGCAAAATATCCTCACTGAGCAAAATGAAAAGACAGATGTGAATCTAAGTTGACCAAGTGGAGAAAATGCAGAGCCTGAAGTGCCATTTTCTCTGAGAATTTTGTTGTATGTATGTGGTGGCCTCTTAAGAAGGAGCATGCAAAAAAAACCACCAATAACCAAGAAAAACAAAACAAAAAATCCCCACAAAACTCATATCACAACCAACCTCTGCATCACACTGATACTATTTTCATTGCACCTTCAGCCACATATTATTCATGCTAATCTATCCATCTCCTTTTCCACAGCTTCTGTTCTTCTCTGTTCCAGGTATACGTAGTGAGCTTTGACTTTTGAGTCTGCACCATCTTCCTATTTTCTCTATTCGTTCCTGGGCATACTTGGAAGGCTGTATGTTTTTGTTGTGACACTTACCTGTATCTCTTACTCTCTCATCAGAACTCTATTCGTCATAACCTCTCTCTGAATAAATGTTTTCGGAAAGTGCCTCGACCGAGAGATGATCCTGGGAAGGTAAGAAATCTGCGTGCTCCTGGGCAAGCAATTTAAAACTGCAGGGAATATGCCAGGGTTGCCCTTTCTAACTCATGGTAGGAATTTGAAACCTAAAGTGTATGCAAAAATGGAAGCAGTAGTAGGATTTACTGCAGTGCTTTGGCTACACAAGCATTCACTTAAAGGGAACCTGTAAAGGGGCCTTAATGGTTTTAGCAATTATTTTTCTGACTTTAAAGGTACTGGAAGAAGGAAAAAATGGGGTTGAATATACTTTATTAGTTTTGTTTCTTTTTCTTCTCGGTCTTTATGTGTAAAATGTGGGTCTAGTCCAACCTGTTCTATTATGAAAGACAAGAGTGTCTGCTGGTGAATGGCAGGACTATGATGTGACATCTTAGATTTCATAGAGGCAAGATCCATGGAAGTGAGAGCAGAACTGCTACCTATTTAGACTGTAAAACTTCTGGTGTTGGGAAAAAAATGTTACCATCAGATAGTAAAGATCTGTAGAAATCATTTACAGGTAAAACTCAAGAATTTAGGAATTTGTTGGCTAAGTAAGGGCTAATAAAGCTCTGTTAGTATATATAGATTGTAAAGGGGTATTGCTAGTAAAGCCAAGGCTTGGCATCTTGGCATGCAGATGTTGATACTGTTAAAAAACCCAAACAAACAAGCAGAAGGACATGCTGGGGACAAGAAGCTATGTATTTAGACAGAAAGATTGTCTTCTCTCCCCCGTCTTGAAGTTACCAGAAAGGGCCACTTGTGCGGGCCTTGTATTTCAGGTTATATTTAAAGGACTAAGTGGTGCTCAGTTGCCATCTATAAATCGAAGTAGTATATCTTTGAAGATCACTGCTCAAAAATACCATTGATTAT
The DNA here is from genome assembly GCA_013400615.1 of Syrrhaptes paradoxus. Classification (NCBI taxonomy): domain Eukaryota; kingdom Metazoa; phylum Chordata; class Aves; order Pterocliformes; family Pteroclidae; genus Syrrhaptes; species Syrrhaptes paradoxus. The sequence goes on from VZTO01014821.1 coordinate 24,349, forward strand.
ATGGCTTATTCCAGGAAATCCTAGCTGACTTCAGTGTATATGTTTGCAGGTGTTCATTGGCATGTTGGGCTGGGTTTATAATGAAAACCTGTCCTGTGCTTGTCACTGATTATTCAGATTTCAACTGGAGGTTAAAAAGAGCTAAATCACACTGTAGAGTTATCTTTATACTTATTCAGAAAACAACAGACATAATTGTAGACTATTTTATGTTGAAAGGGACCTCTGAAGGTCAACACACACCCCGCTCCCAGACAGGGACAATTAGATTGGGTTGTTGAAGCCTTTGTTGAGTTTTGAGTATCTCCAAGGACGGAGATACCACAACTGGGCTCTTGTTCTAGTGCTACACCAGCGTTATTGTGAAGAAATTTTTATTTATGTCTGATTGTAATTTCCCTTGCTGTAACTTATATTTGTTGCCTTTTGCTCTTGTGCTGTTTGATTCTGTCTTCTTTATAGTCTCCTTACACAGTTGAAGACTGTGGTTAGGTGCCCTTAGCCTTCTCTTGTCCAGGCTAAACAAATCTCTCTGTGTGAACTGCTTGTCTATCATGTGTTTCAGTTCTTAACCATCATGGTGCCCCTCTTTGGATGCATTCTAGCACATCAATGTCTGTCTTGCACTGGGAGCTACCAAAATGGGCACAGTAAAACTGGAGTCTCACAAGTATGGGGAAAAAAAGTAATCCTTTTAGCTGTCCCTACCCAATCTGAACACTGAGTTGGTTCTCATCAGTCAATAACAAATTCATGTTGTGAGGAAGGTACTGAACAGGGTGTACAGGCCCAAAAGAGTTGGCCTAGCCTGGATCAAAACATCCTTTGCTCTTCTTGGTGTCCTGTGTCAGACTGATGGAAATGTAGCTCATCCTGCCTTCCACCAGTAGCATTGTACCTCATTGTTCAATACAACCCAAGAGGAATGCAGAAGAGGAATCTCTCTCCAACACCCAAGTCTTGGTTGTCTGATGTTCTGGAGGGCGGTCCTTGTGGTATTAATGTTTAGTTGGTGCTGCATTCTTTGAGTCAGTAACCTCCTTCTTCAGGAAGCTCTCTAATTTAATCATGCATTCACCAATGTCACTTCTTTCCAGGGCTCTTATTGGACAATAGATACGTGTCCAGATATATCTCGCAAGAGGCGGCATCCTCCAGATGATGACGTGAGTGTTGTTCTTTCCAGAGAGCATGGAGCAGGAGGGTCAATTCCCTTCTTGTTCCAAGGAGTCCTTCCAGCACCAGATCATGGTATCGTTTTGGGGGCAGGGTATATAGATGGGGAGACAAATGCTAGAACTGAATGAATTGGCATGTATATCTTGCTGATTGACTGTTGTTGCTGCTGCTTTTCAGTAGCAAAGTTAATCTTGTTTAAAGTCCTCTATCCTGACTCTTTAGTGACTAAGGCCTGCCTAGTCCTCCTCTTCTCTAAGCGATGAACTTCTACAGCAGGGGAGCTGGCTTCCCATCTGCAGTTTCACTTCTCCAACTGTTCTTGATTTCTGCTACTTTCCTTTTCTCTTTCTTCCTCATCCGCAGATACCACAAGACTCTCCAGAACAAGAGGCAAGTAAAAGCCCCCGAGGGGCTGTTCCAGTCAGCACAGAAGCCTCTTTGCCACCTGAGGCCACCCCTCAGTTGTCACTCCAGAGCACCACCCCCATTGCCAGCTACAGTCAGGTGAGCAGCAGGGAAAAGGATAAAAGCCCTATGGTGGGCCAGGGGAGGAGAAGTGAAAGAGTGCGTGAATGGAAAAGCAAAGTGGTGAGAAGAGAGGGAATAATGAAAATGGTGATACATAGGCAAAAATAAGAAGTGAAGAAGCTGAAATTGCACAGATGGAAAATAAGAAGGAAGTGCATTTTAACAAAGGGCTGGATGGGGATAAGGATAAAGGCATAATGGCGTTAAATAGCTGAAGGTTAGGCTGGAGCCAGTCTGCTGAAGAAGGAGGGTGGTGGCTGATTTTCTTCAAGGAAGATGGAACTTGGGAAGATCTGTTGGGAGATGAGCTAAGTGATATGGGATATCAGTGTGTGTTCTACCTGTATCTGGATCCTCGTCTCAAGTTACAAAACCTAGTGCAAACTAAAGGCCTTAACTTCTACCTTTTTTAGCAGAGTGCAGGGCCTGTGGATGTTGCCTCTACTGCAGCAGGGGGGCAAGGCCGTGAAGGGGCCGATGTGCCAGCCCCACTGTACAGTGCCAACCATGACTTCAAGTTCTCCTACTCTGAGATCAACTTCCAGGATCTCAGCTGGTCCTTCCGAAATCTCTACAAATCCATGCTGGAGAAATCATCTTCCTCTCAGCATGGTGAGTAACCATATGCATCATGTGGGGTGGGCAGGTATCTACCCAAACAGTTTTGTCCACCAGTCTATCCTTGGTATTTCTCAGATCTTTCCTCATTTAGGAGCCTGTGCAAACAGACTTTCCTTCTTTGGCATGCTGTAATTAGTTCTGCCAGGAGCAGATAAGAAATCTGCATGTCCTTCACCCTAGACCTCTCAGAATAAAGAGGATAATGATTTTAAAAGACCTATTCTGATACAAAAGCAAATGCTAAAATGGCAGAAGCTTTGAGAAATGAAGTCCTGAAGAAAAGCTTGTCAGAAAAGCATTCACAATCTGTCAGGCTAGAAACCATAGGAGGGAGGGAATTGTTGCATGTAAGCAGTGGAGTTTCTTTGAAAGGAGAAAGTTGTAATTTCTGAGATCTGTTAAAACTAGGATTGTAGAAGGCCTTGGAGAATTGAGTTTTGTGGATTAAGAGCACGGAAGACAGAGCCTGCAATTCCATTCATAGTTTACATTGCTGGGATGGAGGAAAGCGCCACCAGAGGGCAGAATTGCTGTAGGAATGAGATGAGATGTCCACGGAAAACACTTCAGAAAAATTTCCAGTTGGTGTTCCCACCTTTAAACACTCTTCTAAATATTATTCTGATGTAAAAAGGAATATATTATTAGATGAGCCTCTCACCTATGCTGTCAGCTATCATACAGTGCAGGCTACTTTTTGCTACTCTAAGAGGAGCCTCCTGAACTTGTAGCTTCAGTGAAATAAAAATTTTAATGCTTTCATCATGCTGGCACTTGAGATTCCCAGGAGGAGCCTGTTGTGTGAAGTGTTGTAGAATGAACAAGCTACAAAAATGTAGAGGAAAAAACTTGATTCAGTGTGTGCCTTTGTTTGTAAAAGCTTAGTGGCGCAGCAGTGTGTTTGTTTCCCCCCCAAGTCTTCCGTTGTAAGGTCATCTAGGAAAACTTGCAATTTTTGAGGAAATTTCGTGGGTAACTTTTGAGTCAGGATGGCAGCATACAACCTTTTGCCCCATCACAGTATTAGAATGCTCTAAGGGTTGATTTTGGATCTAGTGTAAAACTGAGACTTGCTTGCAGATGGTCAAGTAAGGGCACTCAAAGTAAAAAATGGGTGTCTCAGGTTAGTGGCATGTAATGCCCTCCACTGTGATTTTTTTTCTTGAGGGTTCCCCAATGTAAGGGGAGAATGAACCAGAGAAGCAGGCATAAGAGATATGCTGAGCTCCTGATGTGGGGAAGAATGGAGAGAACCTGATGCTCTTGCATGTAGGGGATGCCTGAAATATAAGAGGATAGAAATGACGCACTCAGTGAATCAGGAGAAATTAAAATAATAAAGGAGCCCTGGTGTGCGCAATGTGCTCTGTATTCAAAAGCAGTAGAACGTGTGACCTTTAATGATAACAGAATCACAGAATGTTAGGGATTGGAAGGGACGTCGAAAGATCATCCAGTCCAATCCCCCTGCCGGAGCAGGAACACCTAGATCAGATCACACAGAAACGCATCCAGGTGGGCTTTGAATGTCTCCAGAGAAGGAGACTCCACACCCTCTCTGGGCAGCCTGTTCCAGAGCTCTGTCACCCTCACTGTAAAGAAGTTTTTTCTCATATTCAAGTGGAACCTCCTGTGTTCCAGCTTGAACCCATTGCCCCTTGTCCTATCACTGGATGTCACAGAGAAGAGCCTGGCTCCATCCTCCTGACACTCACCCTTCACATATTTATAAACATT
>VZTO01014821.1:29163-95220 GCA_013400615.1 Syrrhaptes paradoxus
ACTTGCCAAAGATGATGGAGAGTGGTCTAGCAATGACTTCCGCCATCTCCCTCAGCACCCGCGGGTGCATCCCATCAGGACCCATGGATTTATGGGTGTCCAGATTACTTAACCTCTCCTTAACCCAGTCTTCATCTACCAGAGCAAACTCCTCCTTTGTTCTGACTTCCTCTGGGGCTTCAGGGGTGTAAGAAAAATTGTAAAGGTTCCTGATCAAACTGCTTGTAAGATGGGAACTGAAGGGAGTTTTTGGAAACAGCAAGTCAGATTTATTGAGTTATCTGTTTACTAAATGTTTTGTTGTTCAAGTTTGCTTAATGGTCATTTCTAGGAAAACAGTATGTGCATGAAGTTTCAGGAATGCATGAGTTACTTTGTAAATATGGGAGAAATCCAGGGAGGAATTTAAGTGCCTGACTCCATACTAGAAGTTTAAATCCTGCTGGGGCTTTGTTGTAGGGCCTTTTATTTTGAACAGAATATGGAGCACAGTTACCACATAACTGTGCAGGTGATAGTTGTTGGCAGCCTGTAGAGGGCACTCCAAAAGCTTCCTAAATAGTAGGATGAGCAGTGTGAAATTAGAGAAGGTTAATTTAAGCAGAGGTCCAATCCAGGCAGCTCTTAACATTCCTTCCTCTCTTTTATTTGGCAGGTTTCTCTTCTCTCCTTGGTGACATGCAGCCCTCCAACCACAACTACTACATGTACCAGCAGCAGCAGCAAGGGCCCTCATCAGTGGGTGCTGCTCCCCCACTCCACACTCCAACCCCAGAGGGTTGCCCATCCCAAGGGGGAAAGCAGCAGGGTGGTGAAAATTATGGCCCACCACCAGTGATGTCCATGCACCCACCCCCAATGCAGCATGGAGGCTACCACCAGCATCAACAACATCACCCGCACTCCCACCCACAGCAGCAGCCACATCAGCACCAGCAGCAGCAGCAGCAGTCACAGGCTTCAATCAACAATGCTGGCTTTGGTGAGTCAGGGGCGATGGAAAGAAGAACTGGGGAAAAGGGAGCAGTGAGGACCCCCCAAACAGAAATTCCACAAGCGAGCTTTTCCTAAGTAGTACCTACATTGTGTGTGGAAAAAGGATGAAAGATAGTTATAATTGAAATCTGAAAGGGAAATAGTTTCCTTACTGAAGGAAAGGAGGGTACATCCACGCTGGCTTTGGGATTCTGTTTAGGGATGCAGGATAAAGTCAGGGGCTAAATGAAAAAGGAGGCATCATCCCCAGTCTTCCAAGGGAAAAAGCACTTCTATCTACTGTAGCATCAGGCTCTCTGATGATGAGGGGCAAATCATTTTATATTAAGCATTGGAGTAGAAGGGTGGCCTGTATTCCAATAATTTTTTCCCCATCTCATTCCAGCATTTCCCCCTGATTGGTGCTCCAACATCGATTCCCTGAAGGAAAGCTTCAAGATGGTAAACCGGTTGAACTGGTCTAGCATTGAGCACTCCCAGTTCTCAGGTCAGTATTGGTCTAGTGACTGAGTGACTAGGACTGTAGTCTAGAATATGTGAGTGCTGAGCCCAGTTATTTTTTTTAGTGTACCTGTGTCAAGTCCATGGGTTTCTCAGTGACTCAACTCCTCCATTTGTAAAGTGAGGTGACCCACTTCATGCATTCTGTTAAAGACCCTGAAGCAAGTGAGCACTGCAGGAATTTAGGGCAGGGGCAATTAATTCAGAGAAGTATATCACAAATCTAACTGAGGTTTTTCATCTCCTACTCTTCCTTCCCCTACCCGAGTCAGTGACACAGTATCCTAGATAGGGAGCTCTCCAGGAGTTTGGTGACAGATTTGAAGCGATAAAGTTGGGTTTGTGGGGAGAAGATAGGATTTAGGGGTAGAAGACAGAAACTCTTTTCAGAGAAGACCATCACAAGTGCCGTCTTTGATGTCCTTTGTCCCCTGCAGAGCTGATGGAGAGTCTGCGCCAGGCTGAGCGGAAGAACTGGACGCTGGATCAACACCATATTGCCAACCTCTGTGACTCCCTTAATCACTTCCTTACCCAGACTGGTCAGCTGCCTCATCTGATTGGCCCACAGCAGCCGCCCCGAATCTCTGATTCTTGTGCCCTGAACAGTGGCAAACAGGAGCAATCCATGAACCAAGGTAATTAGGAGGGAAACTAAAATGATATATAAGTGAAGGCCCTAGTTCTGTGAATATCCTGAACTACTTGCTGCCTTGCCAAGCAATGTAGCACCAAACAACTCAGGGCTGTGCTGTAGGAGCTGTTTGTAGCAACTCTGCTTCCTCTGTCTTTAAAGAATTAGGATGTCGTATGCTCGTGGCCTAGACAGACTCTTATTATGTGATGTGTACTATTGTCAGGCAGCCTCTCCAGAAAGAAATACATTTAAAAGTAAACCCGTAAAAGGAGAGGAGGGTGATGTTTTTGTAGTTGACCAACAGAAAGGAATGGCAAGGTAGCAAGATGGGTGTTCCAGGTGGCAGGAGCTGTAGGAGCTGTAAAGAAGAAAGCTCTTGCACCCATGTTGGAGAAATACTGACTAGACAAAGAGAAGGAGGATGCACTCTGAGGAGAGCACAGGTCATGGTCTTGATATAGCTATGATGGTGTGTGTCATCTAGTACTGAACTAAATAGATGATACTGAGCCATACTGAGCCAGCTTGTGGCATTTCTGGATGAAAACTTTCTTATTTTAAAATAATACAGAAAATCCTGCTGGTTCCAAGAACAAGATCCCTGACTAAGCTATAGCTTGCAGTTAGGACCCAACACCTGAACATCTCCTCAGTATCCTGTGGGTCTGAGTGAGTTGCTCTGTGGCTGAGCTGCCACACAGACAGAGCCAAGACAGCTGACCAGAATGTTAATGAGTTTTCGGGGTGGTTTTTTTTGTCTCTTTCCTTTCACAGTGAACAACTATGGTCAGCCCCAGCCCCCCCATCTCTTCTCCGGGCCATCTCCTATGTACCAGATTTCCACCCAGGACTCTCCAGGATATAGTCGCCCAGGTAAGGGGTAACATTAAGGCATATTATACCAATGAACATTAAAGAGCCGGTTCCTAAGACCTTTGTGCATTTCTCTTAAAGCACTTACTAATCAGATGGGGCACTGAGGGTAGAGAGGGAGCCTGGACTGCAAGGGACCCTTCATTTAGGGCTCTGCCATAGCTCTGGCAAGGTTTAGGATTTCAGTCACCCGATTTCTTTCACTTCACACAAATAGTCGTGTAGCTCAGCCTCACCCTCAGTAGTTGGCTGCTTGAAGGCAGCTTTCCATGAGAAGCTTCTGTTGATGAAGTCTTTTGTGCTCTGTCAGCAGTCAGCTGTAAGGAAAGTTAAGGAGGCTGAAACAACCTCTCTAGAAGCTGCTGTGGAGAATTTCACAGCAGACCACCTACAGACATTGGTAGGTGGTGTCTGTCAGGGAGAAATTAATGCCAGTAGCGTTCTTGCTTATTAGACTGTTGGAGAAGGCCTGAATTCCTGATGCTTTCTTTTGTCCAAAAGCCCACTGTGAAAAAGTGGGCCTTATTTATTCTAACTGTTCTCTTTCTCTTATTTTTTTCTTGATTTTGGCCCAGCTCATCATCTGGTCCCTCGGCCTCCAGGGCCTCCTCCAGGCACCAATGAGGAAATCCCCGATGATTTTGACTGGGACTTGATCACCTAGTGAGTTACAGACTTGATAGCCCGTCCTTTGTGAAGGATGCGGGAGGGGAGGGGGACATGGGGTGAATGGTGCCAGCACCACCCTCCCCAGCCTCCCTGCCTTGCTGTATATAGATATATATTCTCTATCTCCGCCAGAGAAGCCACCGCAAGATGCTGCCGAAGATAATCTTTCCCTGCGTCCTGTTTTATCTTCTTTTTCTTCTTTTGTTTATTATTATTATTGTTGTTGTTATTATTATTATTACCAATAATTGAGCACAGCCCTTCCCCTCCTCTGGTGGCCTCGGATGCATCAGATTGGCTCTTTTATGTTGTGTGGTGCCCTGTGGAGGGCAGAAAGATGGGTCCTTAATGCCATGAAGATACCTTGGAAGGCTGAATCCTTGAGTGCATCTTTTTCTGCCTCCCTCATTTTGCGTTTAACAATCCCTCTTTCCCTTCAAGGTGGCCGGTGAATCTGTTGTATTGGCTACTGGAGTGAGAGAGCCTAGTGGACCCTGGGAGCCTGTAGTTATGTTGTTTCATAAATGTTGTAAAGGTCAGGGGGCTAAAGGGACACTGGAGGGGTGATCTTAGCTCTGTGAACTTTCTCGCACCAGCATGAAAAGCAAGAAAAGAAGTAAGAGTTCCTGAGTACAAAGAGAGGGCAATCCCTGAGGTAGGGAGACTTGAGCTGAGTTGCAAGGGTAGACCTGAGTTTGGAGAAAGGAGAACGTAGCAGATATGGTATTTCAGTGGAGAAATTTGGTTTCAGGATGCAGAGCCATCTGTGAGGATTGAGAGAGCTTTTGAGGGAATCTTGGCCTATTTTCTACACTGCCTTTTGCGGTCTCCAGGTGAGGCCTACATACCCATCAGGTAAAAGCAGCAGTCCAGGGGTGTCACATGTGATTCGGCAAATTTTGTTCCACGGAGCTTTTAATTTCACCCCCCACCCCTTTAAGCCTTTCTTCAAAATATGTAGTGAGGCTCTTACTTGCATATGCAAATTTGGAAGTTTATCCCATCAGTATTTGCTCAGTTTTCATTTGTCCCCCTGCCCCTCACATTTCTTTGGAGACTGTCCTTGCCTGTGCTTTGAGAGTGTGAGCAAAAGGAGTCTTGCTACATCGGTGCAAATTCTCAGTCAGTGGTTCCCACTTTGTGAATGGGCTAGGGGTGGGAAGAGGAAGCTGCTGTTCAGAGTGGAGGTGAATTAGGAGACTTTTGGTCAAGGAGCTGGACCCTCTGGTCAAGTAAGGCCCTCATCAGTGGTTTTTGTAAGAGGTACGTTAGAAGAGAGAGGATGAAGTGGGGCAGATTTTAAACTGAAGAGCCAAAGAGTGTAGTATAAAAGGGAGGAAGGTGGGTTAGACCCCTCGCAGTTCAGCTGGGGAGATGATGGAATCTAGTGTAAATCCCAAAGGATGAGTGGTATCAGCGCTTGCAAATCAGGAAGGTACAAAAGGTGCAGGAGTAGGAGTGAGTGTTGAGATGCCTCCTCCCCAAAGCTATGTCCTATGTTCTGTTTTTTTTCTGGTATGGCTCTGTTCTGTCAAACTTTTGTTTCCTCTTAATACTTTGTAAAGCCCCCCCAGCCATTATTCCCTGTTTACCAGTAAAGGGAACCAAGATAGAAATATCGTGGCTGCTTAACAGACCTGGGGCAGGGGAGTAAGAACCTCTACTCTGACTGCAGGAAGGTGGGGAACTAGAATTGCTTTTTAAATTTGCTGTAGGGATAAACAATTGGATCTTTATCAGGGAACTGGACAGAGTCTTATTGTACTGGGGGAGGACATTTTTGGTTTTTTTCTTTAAGTGTGTGTTTTGGCGGGGGCGAGTTAGTCACTGAATGTTTCAAAGAGAAATGAGGACTCCCAGACAACTTCAGCATGGAGTCAGCTGTTATCTCTGCTGCCTGAGGATGGGAATGATACAGCTTGGAAGCTTGTATGATGGGTTTCTGTGGAAAGTGGCACCAGAGATGACCATGAGAGACAACCTCTGGTAAGGTGCCAGTTGGTGCTTTACAGAGGATGTTACTGAGGGCTGGCCCTGGGGAAGTCTGAAAACACCACTGGAAGAAAAACAAACCAAGATGGCTCCTTCTGCATATCCAAGTGCTCTCCATTTTCATATTTGCCTCATTTGCATATTAAGTTGTGTCTCATTTGCATATGTAAATACATGCCGGTCAGTGTGCAAATTAGCCTTGTTCCTCTGCCCCTGAAATAAATGTGTGTTGTTAGTGTATGGGAAGGCATCAGGTGGGTGGCGTGGAGCTCTGGCGGGATGCCAGCCTGTCAGAGAGAGGGGTTCTTGCAGGCCACTCTGTCTTGGTGTGGCCCCCCATGGTTTGTGTTGGTGGTCAGGGAGAGAGGGGCGTGGTCTCACGAGTTTATTTTTGTGCATGCTTTCTTAATAAAAAGAAAAAGTGAATGTTTATGGTTTAACTCTTTTGGTGCCAGTATTGAATTTTTTTTCAGCGGTGCCTGTCACATGGGCTTAGTTCCCACCTTCTTACCTTTAGAAACAGAATTTGAGTGTGGACATTGCTAAATTAACAGCCCACATCTATATGTATTTTACAACTGTGACTTTTCAGGTTGTCAAGGCAGAGTCAAAAGTTCTCATAGCCAGCTATTCTCAGGGCACTGAGATCAGTGAGTGTTCTGACTCATGGCTGACAGAAAAGCAGTTAAAACTACACCAATGCTTAGTGGCTGTTTGTCGTATCATTTGTATGTACCTTCCTTTAAGGAAGGACTAACAGAAAAGCACATTTGAAGCCACTTCCTTAGAGTACCTAGAAAACACACTTCTGCTTTTCAGGAAGAGGGAACATTCAAGCTTGGGAAACACCTCCAAATAGCGTGACTGGATGAAATTTTTACCTTACTCCACCAGAAAGACATGGGAAGCACATGTCTCTTGTAGAGAGCAGGATGACATGACTGTGCTGCAAAAGGCTTGTTCCCCACCTTCTTGGGGTCATACTGGAGGTTATCACTTCTCAATGCCAAGGTTTTACCAAATGGTTGATAATCCAGTAACCACCTAATCTGGTGCATCAATGACTGAAGTCGCTCAAGTTCTGCTTATGTGCCATCTTAAAATGCAGTAGGTACATTTGGATAATCTCTGACTTCCTAAAAGGAAGATTTGGGACTCTGGTGGTGGAGGGAGTGTTGGCGAGACAGTGAGTGAGTGCTTGCTAATGAACATAGCTACAGCATGTGCATTGGACCAGTTACTACTGTACAGTAATGTATTTTCTGGGACAAAGAAATATCTTGGGCATCTGCCAGGGCATGAAAGTCGGTTCAATGCAGCTGACTGGGGCACGTGCTGTTCTAATGCACTGCTGTAAAAAAATGTAGCACTACTGTCTAGGGAAATCTTCAGGAAAAAAAACCCAAAACCCTCAAACCCCAAGTGTAGTCAAAGGAGAGGGAAGATTGGATGACAGATTCCAAGGAGAGACATCAAAGTTACTTTCATCTGCAGTTTATCAGAGACAGGAGATGCAGAACATAGACATATTCAAATAACTCTAATGACATTTTAATCTAGCAATTCAGAGGTTAAACTACATGATCTTCTCACCAGAAATCATTCTGCAAGCCTGCTTTCTTCTGTGTCTCCTGCTTCATCAGAGTCTTCCCTCAGATTATTACTCTGGGTACTTCCAACGTCCCATCTCTCTAGAGTAGGATATAAAGGGGTGAGCTGTTCTGATCTGGACCACTGAAGTGCCCTATGTGTGGATCTGGAGATTAATCCAAAGCATTGGAGCAAAAAAAGCTGTTAAGTGAAGAGTGATTGATGAGCAGGGCCATAGCTTGCCTTCTACAGTGGTGATTGGAAGTCCTGCATTACACTGTGCTGCTAATGTTCTTCTCTGTTGAAGTATTGCTTCTGTCAAGGGAGGAAAGGATCAAATGTATTGGTTCCTCAGTAAAGACACCTTCCAAGATTCCTTGCACTGATTGCTGTGCCTTTGCCCTGAAGTCCTGTCCCACAAAAACATAGAGCAGAGGGTTGATGCAGCTGTTGGCATATGCAAATGCTATAGAGAGGTGGTCCCAGAAGATCAATGACTCATTCAGTCCTGTTCTAAGAATAGGTACAAGGGACAGAATGCCAACTACATGGTATGGAGCCCAGCAGATGAAGAATGCAGCTACTATGAGCACAATTGTTAGCAGCATCCTGTTGCGTGCCTTGTGAAACTGATTTGCACGTGTTCTAAAAGCAATAAGGGTGTAGCAAACTCCCATTATGCCAAAGGGGAGTACAAAGCCAAAGACAGCCTTAGTGATGTTTAGTACCACTAAGGCAAGGGATGCAGAATGATCGTCTTCATAGAAATTTCCCCATGAGTCATCACCACTGTAGGCTAAAGGTGAGTATTCTTCCAATAACTCATCTATAGAATCATCCATATAATTTAGCACCTTGTCATCTCCAAAATTGTACCCACACTCAGTTTTGCCATCATGAGTGCTAGTCTCACGGTAGTGGAAGACAGGACAGCAGAAAATGAAGGCCAAGATCCAAATGCCACTGCATATTAGTGATATAAATCTCACTGTTCGATGATTTTGACACCAGACAGGTTTCATCACAAGGAGGCATCGGTCAATGCTGATGGCCACGAGGAGGAAGATGCTAGCAAACATGGTGAAGATTATGATTGATGGAATGATTTTGCAGAGGAACGAACCGTATGGCCAGTGTTCATGGAGGGCCAGGTGAACAATGGAAAATGGCAATGACAAACAGCACACAAAGTCAGCTGTAGCAAGGTTTAGGAACCAGACAATGTTCACAGACCTTTTCATTTTCAGACCAGCTACCCAGATCACCAGTCCATTGCCTGGGATACCTATGATGAAAACAATGATGAAGATGGCAATAGAGACAATGGATTCTGATGCATAATATACAGCAGCCTGTTCATGTGAACTGCTGTTATCCAGGAGTTGAGGCATTCTGTAGCAATAAAACAGAAAGCAAGTTAGTAGGCAATTCACACCCTCCTCCCCAACTTCTCTTTTTCTGTACCGAAGCAGCTCTGAGTCAGGTGACAGTAAAGAGCTGTCAGGGTACAAAGGCATCAGTCTATACAAGTTTGTGCTAAAGGATTACTAATCTCACCATTATACACCATAATTCTCATAGTGGCTAAGCTATATAAGCCCCACAATTCAAATGGGGGGGGGGGGGGGGGGGAAGGGCAGGTTGTATACACTTCAGTTCTCCTATCTCTGTCATCCCCTTTGATTTCAGCCTAGTTCTTTTTTAGTCTCCAATCTAAAGGGGGGCTCTCTATTCCCATGCCCATAGTGTCACCAGGTGTCTTTCCTGATTGACTTACAGCTTTGTATAGACTTCTCTTCAGAAGGGTAACTCAGCATTTTAGTTCCTTTTCCCTTTAAAACGAGTTATTTTTTTCTACCCTAACCAGTGAAATAGGTTAAGAAAGTAATGCTTGTCTTAATGAAATAGCCCTGTTTCACTTTCTGGACATTATAAATAGAACAGGACAGCAACTCTGTTTGCTAAGGGGTATTTTTAGGGAAGTCCCAGTAAGCACTTCCTTCTCCCTGCTTTTGTTCTGAGCTCTCTGCTGGTTCCTTGGAAAGCTAGTCTTGATGAGGAGAAAGGCAAGAAATGAATGGTTTAAGAAAAACATACAGAGATTTAGTTGTAGAAAGAAAAAATTAAAATCAGAGTAATAGCAATAATGTTCTTGAGCCATTTTAGATATAAGAAAAGGTGTCTTATTACAGGACAAGGAAGCTGAGCCACAGAATACTTAAGTGAAATTTTAAAACTTTGAGAATAGTAGTGGAAAAATAACTGATCAGTTATTCTTGGACTTAAAAATTAACAAATTTAGAAATTAAAGTAAAGGAAAACTAAAAAAAGTCAAGACAGAACTGAGAAAAAGAGCCTGAACTTCATCCTTTAGGCATTGATAGAATTGTTTATAAAATTCTTGTTAACCCTTGCTGAATCAATAATCAAATCATACAATAGTTTGAGTTGGAAGGGACCATGGAGGTCATCTAGTCCAACCCCCCTGCAGTAAGCAGGGACGTCTTCCACTAGATCAGGTTGCCCAGAGCCCCATCCAACCTGACCTTGAATGTTTCCAGGAATGGGGCATCTACCACCTCCCTGGGCAACCTGTTCCAGTGTTTCACCACCCTCAGCGTAAAATATTTCTTCCTTATGTCTAGTCTAAACCTCTCCTCTTTTAGTTTTAAACCATTATCCCTCGTCCTATTGCTACAGGCTCTGTTAAAAAGTTTATTCACCTCTTTCTTACAAGCCCCCTTTAGATACTGAAAGGCTGCAATCAGGTCTCTTCAGAGTCTTCTCCAGGCTGAACAACCCCAACTCTCTCAGCCTCTCCTCATAGGGAGGTGTTTCAGGCCTTTGATCGTTTGCATGGTCCTCCTCTGGACCCGCTCCAACAGGTCCATGTCAATGAAAATAGTTGTGTTGCTGAGAGGTCCCTAAAAGCATTACCGAAACATAACGGAATTGTATAGGTAAGAGCTGAATACGGCACACAGAAACAACTCAGGAGACATGAAAAAGACAACCCAGACTGATTCTATTTCAACCTCTATCATGCCAGTACTTAAATGCTAGTCAGGGACTGTTGTGTGCAGGACTAAATATCAATATTATTTAAAAATTCTAAATCATCAGTCTCTTGCGTAACACATAATCTAAATGCGGAGCGATGCAGAAGTGTTAGAACTGCTTCACCATGAAGAAAACGAGATAAAGAGTTATAACAAACATTGTAATTTACCACTTCTAGGTAACAACTGCTAAGAGGCTTTTAGGCAAGGGTGATCTGCAAGGAAGGCTTATGAAAGAAATCACTGGAAGGCAGCTAGCAGCTTAACTTAGAATTCTAACAAGTTTGTTCTATTTCCTGTAGTCTTCCTGATATATGCAGAAGCGACTTTTACAGGGACAACGGGAGAACAGTGCTGAAAGAGCTGAATCTTGCTGCCTCCCCATACAGCCACAGAAGATGGTATGGAGGGGTGGAGGGGACAGGGAATCAAGGAATACTGTAAAGATGGTAATACAAATCCTACTCCATAGCAAACTGAGGGATGAATCAGTAAGAATACTGTCCACGCTATGTTTTTAAGAGTGCTAAAAGGGCTGCTATGCGGTTATGAAAATGGAGGGGGGAACCGGAGGGGAGCGGGAGGCTTTCAGGAGTAAAGAATAAGAAATTATGGCAAGTTGAAGAGGAAAGCAGAATTCTGCAGCTATTATACCTACCCGAGTGAAGAAGATACTTCGGTGTGTCAGGGAGCAAGTACCCTCAGTTCTGTCTCTGAGGTGACTGAAAAAAACAACTCACATGACATTTTAGGAACTGCTTTTTTCTTCTACGTGCATGTGTGTGCTGTGTTTTTTCACCCTGATGGAAAGGCTTAGAATGACACGTATTTGAAGTTTTATGTATGATCTGCTGATAAAATAAAGAAACAGTCAAACCAAATGAAGCTGTCCCAATACTGTCA
The DNA here is from genome assembly GCA_013400615.1 of Syrrhaptes paradoxus. Taxonomy (NCBI): domain Eukaryota; kingdom Metazoa; phylum Chordata; class Aves; order Pterocliformes; family Pteroclidae; genus Syrrhaptes; species Syrrhaptes paradoxus. Next base: position 40,384 of record VZTO01014821.1, read on the forward strand.
AAATAAAATAGTTCCCTGAGTCAAGGAATAATAGAAAGCAAGGGAACGACAGGCACAGGCATATACTTTACTACAGTTTCCATAAGATGACTGAATCAGATGTCTTGCCTATTGACATAACACTGACCTTTGCTTGATGTAATTCATAATTCCAGACCCTGCCATGCCATCATCAGGTGTCTGACCTGTTGTCCTGTAGTCATTTCCATGTTTTACCAGATCAGCACATTCACCTAGCTAATCCCATTTCTGGGATTCTTATCAATCCAGATCAGCTTCTGTCCCAGTCTGGGACAGTTTAGTTCACCAAATACAGAACATTGTACTCAGTAAACTGTATTGGTCATGTCAAAAGGATTTTGACCTTTCAAGGTATTTCAAGTTTGTGGGGTTTGTTTTGGTTTGGTTTGGTTTGGTTTTTTTTTAGATAAGGAACTTGACTGATGAAAAGTTAGAAGTGGTTAACTGAAATGCTGATAGCACAAAATGTGGCAAGACTATAAAAAGAAAAGATATGTAGGGCAAGGCATTTAGAATGTTCAACAATAGGGTTCCTCCTCACCCCTCCCAATTTGAGAAATTAAGACTGCTAGCAGATATTACAAAGTGCAGACATACAAGAAGCAACCTCTGTGTTTTGGTCTGGAAAGTGAACCAGGATGGAGCAGAATTCTGTTCCTGAGCACGTATCTGTGAAACACACTAACAGTGCCTCTAACACAAAGCCCATGAAACCAGAAACAGGAAGGCAGGCCAGGGTGGAGCTGTACCCCCAAAGATGGACAGGCAGCAGCCTGCCAGGAAAATTCCTCTAGCTGCATCTTATTCTCAGCTGACATCTTTCCTGGGGGATGACTCAGACCCTGACAGAAAGTGTTGCTAGGAGCGTACTCCTATTGGCTAGCGCTAGTAAAACTCTCCTTTGCAAGAAAGTCCTTCTCCACCAGTTGGCCACCTCTGATCCTCCCAGAGGAGGATTTTTTCCCTGCAGCCAATGCAAGCACTTTATCTTTAGTCCTGCCAGCTTACCCTGGACAGTGATGAGATAATACGGTATATCTCTGTACAGGTTTCCAAATCAATTAACCTTTTAAGCAGTTTGACTAGTCAAGTGTTTTGCACCTCAGCATAAAGCCCTAATGATGTAGACACTCAGTGCTAGGAGGAAAAAAGACATTTTGTTACTGTCATGAAATGGTTACTTAGATCAGACCAGACCTTTGACTTGCAGCTTTGTAGGTAATCCTGAATCACCACACTGCATTCTTTTCTTCTCTTCTGGATATCTCCATTCCCCTCATGATAAACAGACTGAGTTAGCTTAGAAAGGCTCTAAGTCACAGAATCACAGAATAGCTGGAAGTTGCAAGACTATTCAAAGACCATCTGGCCCAACTGCTCAAAGAAGGGTTAGCTAAAGAAGATTGCCCAGGTCTGTGTCCAGTTGGGTTTGAGTATCTCCACAGAAGGAGACTCCACAAACTCTCTGGACAACCTGCTCCAGTTTTCAACCACCCTCAGGAAAAAACTGTTTTATTGTGTTCAGGTGGATCTTCCTGCATTTCATAGTGTGCCCACTGACTCTTGTCCTGTCACCAGGCACCATTGAGAAGAGTCTGGCTCTATCTCCATTAAACACTCCCATCAGACAGATGGTAAAAACCCCCTGAGCCTTTTCTTCTCCAGGCTGAACAATCCCAGCTCTCCCAGCCTCTCTTTGCATGACAGGTGTACGAGTCCCTTAATTACTTTAGTGGCTCTCCCCAAGTTTCACTCCACTATGTCCATGTCTCTCTAGTACTGGGGAGCCCAGAACTGGACCCAGCACTCTACATGTGGCCTCACCAGTGCTGAGCAGAGGGGAAGGATCACCTCTCTTGACCTACTGGCAACATGCCTCCTAATCCAGCCCTGGCAGCTATCAGCATTCTTTGCTGCTCAGATACATTGCTAGTTTATGTTCAGCTCTTTGTCCACTAGGACTACAACGTCATCATTGTCTGTAAAGGTGCTTTCCAGGTGGTCAGCCCCCAGCATGGGGTTGTTCTTCCCCAGATGCAGGACTCTGCATTTCTTGTTGAACTTTATGAGGTTCCTGCCTTCCCAATTCTCCAACATGTCCAGGTTCCTCTGAATGGTAGCAGAGACACCTGGTGCATCAGCCACTCCTAACAGTTTTGTATCATTTGCAAACTTGTTGAGGCTGCACGTTGCTTCATCATGCAGATCATTAATAAAGAGTTAAACAGTACTGGAAACAGTGTCTGTTGTGGTTTATAAAACCACGGGGACAGTTTTTGCTAAAAATCTGGTGGGCTGAGGCAGGGACAGGGAGGGTTTCACTCACCACTTAGGGTCACGGGCAAGAGACCAACACGACTTGGGAAGAACAAGAGAACAACTGAATTTATTAACTATTTATAACAAGAAGCAAGATACTGAGAGAGAGAAACCACATCTTAAAAAGGCACTTTGCCCCCACCCCTCCCTTCTTCCCAAAGCCCAAAGGCTCTATTCTGTGCCTTCTCCCCCCAGCGGCACAGGGGGGATGCAGTCAGTCCGCTGCTCCTTCCTCCTCAGGGGAGGGCTCCTCACAGTCTTTCCTGGTCACAATGTAGTGTCCCTTCTCACGTTGAGAGTCCTTTTCCAGAACTTCTTCAGCGTGAGTCCTTTTCCAAATGGGGCTACAGTTCCCTGACAACTGCCCGGCTCTGGCGTGGGCTTCCCGTTCTTGCGTGGGGTCCTCCACGGCTGCATCTTCCTTCACCACGTGGCAGGGGAAGTACTGAGAGTGTTCCATTTCATAATCCTGACCCAGTGTCTGCCTGGCTGTCTCCTTCAGCATCTTCCTTCTCTCTCCACCTTCAGGTCTTCATCGGCTCCTGGGAAAAAGGGCTCCTGGGCAAGCCATGGTGGAGGCTTGGACTACAGCAGGTCAGCTCGCAGAAGCCGAGCAGGTGGCTGGATGGCTGGACTGGTCCACCCGAGCTGGGCCCTGCCCGGGGCCACGCCAACCCCCATCTCCTGTGCCCCCTCTTAAATATGTGATTCGCAGAGGCGCCGATTGGCTCAGCCCTGACCTGGGGTGGGTCCAGCCTGAAGCTGAGGAAACTTCCAGCAGTTCCTTACAGAGGCTAGGTGAAGCCCCTTCCCCCACTCCCCCTCTCGGTTACCAAACGCTTGGAGTCGGGTCACTTAAAAAGGAACCACCACTGTAACCCCTCCCTTGCTGCCAGCAGCAGACTGGAAGCTAGGGGAACTCTTAGCAGTTGCTTAACGAGCCATTACGCCCCTCCCTGCTACCAGACAAACCCCTCCCCCCCCCAAAAACCATAACAGTGTCAACCGTAGCCAGACACCACTAGTGACTGGTCTCCAGCTGGACTTAGTTCTTCTCATCACCACCCTCTGAGGCCAGCAGTTCAGCCACTATTCAATCCACCTCACTGTCCACTTATCTAGCCCATACTCCATCAGCTTGTCTATGAGGATGTTCATATTGAAGTTTATCTTGACTCAACTGGTCACCACAAGCTGGCTAAAACCTTAATGCAAGTTACCATTTATATTGCCATTTCAGGTGTTATTATAAAACTGCACCAGTCTATCAGTTGCAAAATAATTATATTGATACACAATTCTAAAAAAGCGATCACTGTATTTACAAAAGTCTCCCTCCTGCAAAAGTATGCAGGTTGTCTCCAAAACACTTTGGCAAGAACTGAGAATTCTACTTGTATTTCATATTTCTACTATTTCTAGAGTTCTACTAAGCTTTGCAGCCCCTTTCAGCCCCTCCCATTCATTTATCTGCAGGTGACAGACCCTGAATGTTCCTTGTGTATATGGCAAACTCATCTTCCTAGAACAACTTGTCCAAAATTCTCCTGATAAAGCTTAGCCATAACTAGCAAAACTGTTTTTCTAGAAAGCATACTGCAGTGTTCTGGTGACCAGTCTTTGCTATGTGCTTGTTTTCATCATCACAACTGTCCTGTGTAGTTTCATAGGGACTCTCCAGTAGTGTCAAGTATCTTCAGGGTTGCCCTGCCCTGCTCTTTAAAAAATCCACTGAATGATCCCAAAGTATTTTTGTACATTGTTGAGTAAGCTCAGGTAAGCACAAGCTTTGGACACCAAGCAGGGAACAAAGCTTGTCAAACTGGTACGTACATAGATCATACATAATTAAAAAAGTAGCTCTTCACAAAAACAGGTTCTCAGTACTGGGAACAAGGTCTGGGTCAGATGTTTTGCCAGGGCATTTTCAGTGAAGGAAGCACCATTTCAAATAGTATTTGGACTGTTTTGTAAAAATGCTCATATTGGGATTAACCCTTAAGTTATCTAATGAGTAGTTTTGTGAGACTGGCTTCCTCTAACCTTCTGTGAAGAAAAGGAAAATTCCAAATGTTAGGACCTACTGTTAAGTACATTCCTGAAAAATGCCTTATTTTTTTCTTTACATAAACAAAGCAAAAAACAAAGGAAAAGCCCAAATGATTCTTCTGCATGGTTGATTATCAGGCTACCTACAGACTGGCATTTTACCCTACTTGTGTAGGCCTTTTTAGTTCCACGCCTCATATGACTGAACATTGTGGAGTTCCATCCAAGATTTCTTCTATTCTTTGGTTTTAATTCATTGAAGATTTCTGCGTGGGAAGAACATGGATCTTTCAGAGTCTGATTTTAAATATATTCTCCTTAAAGATTTCAACCTCACTGCTCAATCCTTAAAAAAAAAACAACTCCAAAACTTTAGCTGTTATTGGCTGTGCTTTGTATTTTCTTGGTCTAGAGATGCTTGTTTGTTACGTTCTCTGCTGGTTAAGTCTCAATGGACTTGAATAGGAGATATATTCCTGGTGTCCTGGTGCTCCTTGTGCATCTTTCCTCACATACCTTATAAAAGCTGGCCCTTTGCCACTCTCTCATCTTAGATGTTCTCCTTCTAGAAGAACTGTAGGAGGATTGTGGCACACTGAATCACAACACAATAAAAAGGCAGGTGAAATTTAATATTACAAATTGTGAATTATTGACTTTGGAAAAGCAACCATTACTATACATACAGAGTGATGTACTCTAGATAAGTTATTCAAAGAAAAAACTTAGCGGTCACTGCAGGAAGTTCTATGAAAAATGTCAACACACAATGCTGTTCAAAAGGTAAATACAATAGGAATTATTCAGTTGCTTCTTGATCTTAAAAGCGATTATAGAATCAGAAATTATACAGAAAGTGATGACTAGACAGCCATGGCTCAGAATAGCTTATTTTGGTGGACAAGCTAAATAGATGAGAATACTGCACCTTGGGAGACGTCTAAGTGGTAGTATGAGAGACAGATGGAGAAGGTGACACATGAATTCTTAAAGCACAAGAGCTAGGAGGTATCAAAAGAAGTGGTAGGTAGAAGTTTGTAAACAAAAAATTACTTTTTCATATTGCACAGATTAATGGCTCCAGGGATGATAAGTTCCAAAAAAGCAATTAGATGAGTCCATAGAAGGAAAGTCTATAAAATATTGCTAACAAAGGTACACCAAACCTCTGGCTCACAAAGTGCTTACACTATAGATTGCTAGGCTAGTATACTAGGAAAGTGTAATTCTGTACTGTTTTATAGGCTTTCTTTAAGCAGCTCTGTTCTTCTCCAAGGTTTGCCTCTCATTAACCTCTTTGCCTTAAGTCTGGCAGTCTGGCAACCAATGGAACACTGGCATACTGCAAGCAGGAAGGCAGTCTTCTTTTACACTGTGGCACATACCTGCATTAAGTATCAGCGCTGTGTATTCCTACTGGTTCTTGTGCAGGCTGCATGAATGGGTTCAAATCTCTCTTCACAGGCAGGTAGGTATCTGTCTACCCCAGCGTGCAGCCTGGCAGGGCACCCATACAGCAGAGCATGGGCCCCTGCTCCCTCGGGCATAAAGATCTGCCACAAAGCAGTGTGTCAGCCCCTCCCTCTTGCTGCAGGGAGGCAGAGCAAGCTGGCAGACGAGATGGGGAAAAGGAAGCCGTGCATTTGCATCATTCCATATCTGTTCATGTACTTAGCTTACACTAATCATGCATCCTTCCTGTGTATCTAGTCATACAGCTGTCAATATAACTTCTGGAGCAAACTAGGCCAGTTCAATTTAGATATGCTAGCTAAATTAGAAGTATCCTACTTTGTTAGTCTTAATGACCCAAGATTATTCCTGTCCTTGTCCTGAAAATAGCTTCATTTATCAGATCTATAGAATCAGCAGCACAGACTCCCTTGCTTTACAATGCTGGGTTAGTTGCACAGAAGTACAGCTTTTTTTGACTGCTATGATTGAGGTTCATTACCATCCTGTTTCACTTATCTCTGGAAACAGCAAGAAACAAATCTTCAGATACTGTTTCAGCTCTCAATGCATTAACTAATGCTTGTGCTGTTTCATTCACTTTTTGCTTTACCCTCAGTAATAAACTGTGCTCAGTCTTCCATGGATAGCTTAGATTTGATTCCTAAGCACAGTTAGCTCATGATAAGCCCATCCCTGCCTCTGTGGATATATAACTTTGTAACTTTTCTTATGCCTTTTCTTACAGTTTATAGAGTAAATATTTAATACTTCTAGAGACTCATCCACAAGCTACTGCACAGCACTACACTTCAACACCAGTCTTCACTGGGAAGTCACTTGAGACAGGGGGATTTAAAGTTAACAAGGGATCAAAGAATAACTAATTAAGAATAGCTGTTCAGAACATTCGCCGTGCTTGCAAAGACAGGATGAGAGGATCAAAGCTGTGATGATAGGGGAGGAACTGCTAACCCAAACGAGAGGAGAGAATACAACACCTGCAAGGCCGCGGAGATAAAGACGACTGCTTGGGCCTCTAAACAAGCTGGGAACCATCCTGCTTCTTTGGACTGAGACCAAGAGACCAGGAGGTGAGAAGTTCAGCTCCACCAGGACGACCACCAGGGAGCACTGCGCAGGCACAGAAGGACTCTCTAGCTCATTCTAATACGAAGCGGGGCTGGGCTGGGTAATTAATATGAATGAATGGATTACGAAACTTAATGCATATGCAACACGTTGGGGAATAAATAGAGGGACAGGTTTTGCGAAAAGGCGCGCATGTCTTTGGTGGAGCTATCAGCTCAGTGCCTCAGCGCTCAATAAGCTACATACCTACTGTACAACTTTCACAAGTTGTGGAGTTTTTCTGCTTCACTCTAACTATTAAAAAAGAAGTTTAAATGCTACTAGTCTTTATATTCATATTTGATAAACTAGTAGCTATACACTTATTTTGTCCAGATTTCTGGGAAGTCACACTCTTAAAATTAACCTTTCTGTAGCAGGCATTTTCACCACTTCTGGCTGCAAAACTCATAATGGTTTGTGCTTTTTTTCTCTTTGATCTGCCGTTTTACCAAAGGCCTCCTCATCCCAGCATCACAGGCCGCCTGAAAATCTGTTTTTACTTAAAACCCAAGCTTTGACCCAAGGCTGCAGGAAAGAAACTGCACTGGGGTGAAGCACCCAGGCCTGGTGCCAAGGACATGCAGGGATCCACAAGTCCCCTCAGATATTCGTGTGGGGACACAAACCCCAGCCCCGTGTTTCTGCACTATCCAGCCGTGGCTTCGCAGCTCTTGCCGTGACACCGGCGCCTTTTGCTCGGTGCCACCGGGACCGGTAGCCCACGGCCAGCGTCTCCTCCGCGTACCGAGCTGGCGGGAGGCCAGCGGCTCAAGGCCTCCCCAGGCCCAGCGCCAGACCCCCCTCTTGCCTGCCCCCGCGGCGCCGCTGGCTGCTCAGCTTCCCCAGCACCCAGGACAGGGATCCGGCGCCCCGAAGGACGCGTCAGTCCGCCTTGCTCTGCCCGCTCCCAGCATGGCTTCGCCCGGGTTCCAGGACGGCGCCCGGCAGCGCTTCATCAGCCCGTGCCAAACATGGCCGCGCCAGGCCCTGTGGGGTCTGCCAGGATCCAAAATGGCGCCAGCCCCCGCTGCAGTGGCAGAACCGGCTCCAAGATGGCCACCTCCCCTGCGCTTATGCTGCCAGGATCCAAGATGGTGTGGCTTGCTTCCCGCCCGGCCGCCCCAGCGTCCCTAGGGGCCATCTGCCCGCATCAAAGATGGCGGTCGGAAGCACCCCCGGTTATTAGGGTCCCACCCCTCGCTTCTCGCCGGGTTGTTGGGCTTCGCGGCTGAGATGGCGGCGGCTGAACTGGAATACGAGTCCGTCCTCTGTGTGAAGCCCGATGTCAACGTCTACCGCATCCCGCCGCGCACCTCCAACCGCGGGTACAGGTGAGAGGGAGCGTGCGGCGCTCGGGACCGCCCGGCTCGGCGCGGCCCAGTCTATGGCTGCGCTGCCCGCGCGGCCGCGGCTGCAGCCCCCGGGCCGGGCGGGCGGGGAAGCCAGGGGCTGCGCTGGGGAGCGGGCGTCGTCCCGCCTGGCGGGGCTTTGGGAGGCCGTGCTGTGCGGCCGCAAGTCAGTCAGGCCTGTTCCTGAGGCCTTAGCTCCCGCTGGCTGCAGCTGTGGGGGATGTAGCTGGCCCGAGTCGCCTCTGGAGGTGGCCCGTGCCTGAAAGCGGGAGTTGTTAGGGGCTGCTCTGTTCATCATGTGCAGGACGGGAGGGCACCTGGGCTACTTGCTGTTCCGGGCAGGGCTGAGCTCTGCTCCCAGTGTGCCCGGTTCCCTGAGACACAAGTCTGATATGGTGTAGCAGCATGTTGAGTTTGGCCTGTTGGCTCCTGCGGTAGTGGGGAGGAAGCTAGAAGGAGCTCAGCATGATTCTTAGAACGGGATTGCAGGACCAGGAGTTAGAAATGCCTTCTCTCTCTTCAGCTGAAATCAGTGGAGTGTGGCTTTGTAAGCTGTACCCACAGACCTGCTGGAGAAATGGGTTTGTGCTCTGAAGCACTGATGGGTATCAGTGGGACGTGCTGAGCTTGGCACACTGTTGCTGCTGTGGATGCTGTACCTGGCCACAGGTGTTTGTTTCCAGTTGTAGAATCCAGTAGGATGGTGGGTTTTTTTCTTTCTTTTTTTGCCTTCTCAACAGTCTGTAGCAAAGAGTTTGATGGGCTAATCAAGATGGGTGCATGTGTGTTATGTTTTACATAGTGTCAGCTAATTGTCTCTAGGTTCAGAGTTACTTGATATTATTTATATCAACAGGGTAGAATAATGGAGTGGCTTTTCAGCATGCTGTTAATTAATTTTTGGGATCTTCCTGATACTCAAAAGTCACTTAATAGTTGCTTTTGGGTTTATTGTTCCAAGTGGGTTTCTGGGTTTTAGTGTCCCCTTTTCTACAAGCTTATAAAGGTAAAGACAGAGTTGATATTCTCTGGACTGTATCTATTTCTATTTACCCAGAGGAAAGAGAGGCCAGTTGGAGCCATATGTGTCAACTGGCAGCAACAGAGAGGCACTGAGACCTCATATATTGTTTGGGGAGAGAAGTGGAATAAGGCAGCTGCATGTGTTGAAGGTTTGGGACCAGAAATTTTTGCTGAGATGGTTGGACTGAAGTGGAGGGGTTGATGTATGGTCAGTGAACAGCTGCGTTTCTTTTCAGGGCATCTGACTGGAAACTGGACCATCCGGACTGGACAGGGCGGCTTCGTGTCACCTCCAAAGGAAAAACTGCATACATAAAACTGGAGGATAAGGTTTCAGGTAAGGGAAAAGCTGTGGCTTGTCAAGACTGCAACTATGGTTGCTGCTTATAAGTTTGTGCTTTGAAGCCTGTTCAGAACCGTGCATGGCAGCCCTGGCCATGCTTTAGCAAGAGCTTGCTCTCTTTAGCATCCTATTCTTTGTCTGCAGGAGAACTCTTCGCCCAGGCTCCTATAGATCAATACCCTGGCATTGCAGTGGAGACTGTGACTGATTCCAGCCGCTATTTTGTCATTCGAATTCAGGATGGGACTGGTGAGCTGAGGGGTCATGTACAGGCCAAGTGCTAGGGGTGGAAGAGACCTAGTGTGATGGAGCTGAGTGTATGCCAGGTGGATTGAAATTGTGTTGGGAGTGCTGAAAAGGCTGGGTAGTGTGCCTGGAGGGGTAGGAAGGCAAGGTTAACAGAGAAGGGTTCTCTACATTGCACAGGGTCCAGGGGCTGCGAAGGATCATTCTGTTGCTGAGAGTGCCACATGGGAAGAAGGGTGCATACTGAGGGCTAGAAACAATGAACTGCTGTGAGCTGCTGGTGTCCAGCTGCAGATATGTCAGAGGGAGGTAGCACAGGGTGGCTTAGGAGAAGCAGAAGGATTTTAGAGTGAATGAATGCAGGGACCCACTTGCAGGGCATCTCCAGTGACTCCTCCTGTCTCCTTGCTAGGACGAAGTGCTTTTATAGGCATTGGTTTCACGGATCGTGGTGATGCCTTTGACTTCAGCGTCTCTTTGCAGGATCACTTCAAGTGAGTTGTGCTTTTCTGGAATGCTGTTTTTCCTCTGGCCTGTAGAACATGGTGGGTGGTGGTGCATGTTGGTTTAGCCCAGGCTTCCTTGGAATGGTCATGAAGCCTTGCTCTGGTTCCATTAGGGACACTTGAGTGTGCTGCCAGCTGTCATGCAAGCTGAGAGTCCTGCAGGGTCAGGTCTTTAAGATTTAAGCTTAGGTCCTGTGCTGCTACAGGTGCAATGTTAATCTCTTGGGTTTGTTGTGGTCCCAGCTTCTTGGTGTACTATACTGTGAACAGGGAGGTAGCTGTTTTGACAAGACAAGGTAGTTCTTAGGTGGGATGGGGAGAGGAACTATGCATTTTTTTGGAGCCTTGTTCCCCTTTGCTACAGGGTCTTATGTCTTTCTCTCTCCTTTTTAGGTGGGTGAAGCAGGAGACTGAGATCTCCAAGGAGTCCCAGGAAGCTGACACACGTCCCAAGTTAGACTTAGGGTTTAAGGAAGGACAAACCATCAAACTGAACATTGGGGTAAGCAGCCCAGTTTACCCTGCTTCTTTCTCTGTATGTGCCAATGGACACCCTTCCTCACTTATCCTTTTTTTTTGTACAGAACATGACGACAAAGAAAGGAGGAGCGGCCAAGCCACGTGTGTCTGGATCAGGTGGCCTAAGCCTGCTGCCACCCCCACCAGGAGGCAAAACTGCAGTCCCTCCTATACCTCCCCCTTCTTCCACTGCCATTGCCAATCATGTCACACCACCACCCATGCTGAAATCCAGTAATGTGAGCAGTGCAGGTAAACATCAGCATAGAGCAAACAGTCTGTCAGACACTAGTAGGTGCATAGAGAGGACTGAGGCTTGCTTCAGGGAACTGGTGTTCAATTTAGTGCCAACAGTGCCCTGTGAGACATGGTGTGTCCTGAGGATCTCCATGCTTATTTAATAATACCTACTTGTCCTCCATGGAAGGAGGACAGCATTGTAGCTCCTGTCCTTGCAAAAGGAGAAACAGTGACTTGGCCAAAACGATCTTGGGGGGTTGGGTATGAAATTTAAATAGTTAGATTTTTCTGAACTTGTGTGTGTTTTAAGGGCACTGGCAGAGCTGTGTAGGGTGTCCAGAAAAGTACTGTGCAGTTGCTTGCTATCCACAGATAGGTATAGATAGACTTGTTGTTGTTGAAAGATTCAGGAAAAGCATTTCTTCAGTGGTTTGAGGAAGCTTTAGTATAAGGAGCAGAAAGAGGTGCAGAATATAGTTGAATTGTGGATATAGTGCGTTATTTTAAAAGTACATATATAATTTAATAGAATATAAATTTATATATAAAGGGTTGAACTTCACACACACATATATGCATATATATATGTTCAATAAGTGCAAGGTGCTGCACCTGTGTTGGGACAATCACCAGTATCAGTACAGACTATGGGATGAATGGATTGAAAGTACTCCTGCAGAAAAGGACTTAGCGGATACTGGTGGATGAAAAATTGGATGTGAGCCAGCAATGTGTGTGTGCAGCTCAGAAAGCCAACCATTTCCCATGCTGCAGTAAAAGAAGTGTGGCTGGCTGTTTGAGGGAGATGATTCTCTCCCTCTGCTCCACTCTTGAGACCCCACTTGGAGTACTGCATCCAGCTCTGGTGTCAGTACAAGAAAGACATAGACCTGAGCAGGTTCAGAGGAGGGCCGTGAAAATGGTCAGAAGGCTGGAAGACCTCTCCTATGAAGAAAGGCTGAGTTGGGGTTGTTCAGCTTGGAGAAGAGAAGGTTCTGGGGAGACCTTATTGCAGGTCTTGATATATAAAGGGGGCTTGTAAGAAAAACTGAGAGACTTTTTGCCAAGGCCTGTAGTGACAGGACAAGGTCTGGAGGTTCAGACTGAAAGAGGGTAAATTTAGATTAGGTATAAGGAAGAAATTCTTTACAATGAGAGTGGAAAGACACTGGAACAGGTTGCCCAGCAAAGTTGTGGATGCCTCATCATTGGAAGTGTTCAAGGACAGACTGGATGGGGCTTTGAGCAACGTGAGTGAAAGATGTCTCTGCTCATGGCAGGGGTGTTGGACTAGATGATCTTCAAAGGTCCCTTCCAAAAAGGGAAAACTGTACTCAAAGCTGTACTAAAAGCGTGACCATACAGAGGTGTCTGGAGAGCTGATGATACCCTTGTGAAGGTGGAGACTTTAGCAGTGCTGTATACAGATCAGACTGAGAAGAAACTGCAAGTACCTGAATAGGGCTGGGTTCCACTGTGTGGTTTGTACTGTTAAGGTGATGCCTGTTTGCCAGCTGCTATGATTGCTGAGCTTTGTCTGAGTCTGAGCCTTATCTCTACTGGGAGAGGTAATATGTCGCAGATCTGATGTACTCCTGCAGCAGGAGCTGAAGGCTCAGTGCACGTTCAGCAAAAGGTCAGTCCTTAAAAGGTCTGACTTCCTTCTTCTGGAGGGAGAAATGGAGTCTCTTCAAAGATTCCCTGCTCCTGGATCCAGCAGCTTGTGTAAGGAGACAGTTTAAATGCCTTTGAGGTTTTCTTCTTCATTAGTTTGTTTTTTTTTTTTCTTTCTCTTTTTTTTTTTTTTTTTTTTTTCCCCTGCCTTAGATATTCTGTTAGACTTAGATGCTTCTGCATCTGTATCCAGGACACCAGCATCAGCTACCACAGACCTCTGGGGAGACTTCAGCACTGCATCCAGGTAAATTGCAGTGAAGGGAACTGCACACAAGAAGTGTAGTGTCCTGATGGGCACTGGAAGAGCCACAAGTTAAGAAGTCTTATGAGATCTGCTCCTTTGATTGTCCTTTCTTTATTTCAGTGCTGTTCCCAATCAGACTCCTCAGCAATCCAACTGGGTCCAGTTCTGAGTGGTCAAAGCAGTAGCATGGAACAAACTGATGACCAAGAGGCACCAAATGGGATCAGAGGGGGCACAAACCTCTAGTCTTCAGTCAAAAATCAGGGCAATCCTTGCTTTTTAAACCAGATCTTCACTTCAGTCAAAACTTAATATTTTTGATTCCACAGTGAAACCACTGAACCTGAAGAGAACGTACTAACTCACAAGGTGGGCAAGGAGGAGAGAGGTAGCCTCATCTTTTCCACCTGCTTGGTTGTTACATGCATGGTATGTCCTAGCTCTTTTTCCCCATCTTTCACTGCAGGGAAAGCAAGAATCCTGAAGAAAGTGAGTCCAGGAGGAGGCTGGGTAGGTGCCCCTGGGTTCTTTGGCCTTTAAATTTTCTCTGGTTAGACTGTTGCTTTTTGTGGCTGCTTTCAGTAGTGACTCAAGTCTCTGTAGCTTGACCTGCAGTGCTGAGGGCAGCTGCATTTGGCTGCAGCTTGTAAACGGAAGATGTAAGGAGATAGGTCTTGTCTCAACACAAAACCCTCCCTGATTAACTACATCTGTGGTGAGAAGTGAGCTTCCCCATGCACGCACGACTCTTCCTCTCTTTGGTGCAATTCTTGATAGTGCTGGATGTTCCTACCCTCTTGTGGGAGGAATGATTCAAGTCCTTGAGTAGACCTGCTGCCATTGTGCTGTAGCTCCAGGTAGGCATCCATCTTGAGGCTCCTTGTTTGGTTTGCAGGTTCACTGGAGGAACATCTCATTTTTACTCTTTCCTCTCTCCCCACCCCCTATGCAAAGGCATTGTCATTGAGATGCTTTAAACGGAAATAGTGAGGGGAAAAAAAAGAAGCCTCTTTTTATAATTTGATAGTTACCTGCACTAGATGACAACCAGGTAATCCCACCACTCAGCATTTCATGTTCCTGCATCACTGTCCTGAGCCCTGGCCTTGTGTTGTGACTTGGCACTGTGTAACAAGTATTTGCATATCCATGCCACAGTAAGAACTATGGTGGGACAGTGGATTATACTCTGGTGGAGGGACAGTCTCCTTCCCCTTTTCAGTTCATGCTCATCATTTGGGCAAGAAATGTGTAATAGGCCCAAGCTAGAGAATTGTGGCAGCCAAATTCTCCCACCTGTGTTTCTTGTGGCATTTCTTCTGAAGCTAATTTTCTAGGGATGTGAGATGGTTATTGTAATTTGGATGTTTTCTTATTTTAATGTGCTCCAAACCTCCTCTATTTCCTCTGGCTTTGGTGGTTAGAAAGAGGTTGAGGGCCCTTACTCTCTCCTCTTCTCTTTGGGAGTTTCCTAAGGCCCTTTGATCTGGACACTATTCCATCTTCAGCAGCTATGGATGTGATCTGGGGTGTAAGTCTACTGATCAATCTGGGCAAAGCCTGTGGGCAGACTGGAAGCCTCCATGCTGTCAATAAGCCAGAACACTAGACTGGAAGGTGGTCTCAGTGACCCACCTACAGCTGTACCCAGTTATTAGAACACTAAGGTTTTGGTACTTCCCTGGAACGCTTCCTGTTTTGAACCACTCAGCCAGCAGCACCACTCAGCAGTCACAACTGGGATATGCTCTGCTAGCACACCTATGCAAGTAAATTCTTCCCTTCAGGGAAAGATTTCCTGGTGAGACTTTTAGCAAAGAATGGTTAGCTGTATGCACCTTGTACTTGGCAAAGGTTTCTTGTCCTTATTGTCTTCTTACTACATGGGGCATTTTGGAGACAAAGTTTCACTTAGAACATCCCTCTGGGAAGCAGAATTATTGAAAATAGCTCTAAAGCTGCTGCAGTTCCACCTCTGGAAGTGGGGACCAGACTGCTTTTGGATGTATTTTTAAGTAGACATTTAATCCTGATCCCCTGGCTTTTTTGGTGTTCCCCCTGCCACCCCTCTCTCACCTTTGTAGTTACTCTAGTTACTCCTGCAGTCTCATTGTACTTAAACTCCCTGCCTCCTCAGAATTTGTGGATAGCTATAATCTGCTAACAAAGTCATGGACTCTGCAAGTTAGCTTCTTGTTTTCTTTTTTTTTTTTTTTTTTTTTTTTTGCTCAAATCATTGTGAGGTCCTGTCATTTCAAGTATGTATCAGTTCCTCAAACCACGGAAGTTCATGGCACCAATTAACAACTAACTAGGATCCTCTTCTGTATTGTCTTAGTTAGTATTCTGGAGATAATATATTATGTATTTGAAAAGCTGAAGAAGCAAAAATAAAAGATATATGTATATAAAGCATAAGATGTACTGGTGCAAATTGTAATTAAACAAGTAATACTTGGGAAAAGAATGTAATGAGTCTTCTAAGTTGTCAAATTTTTGCTTTGGAAACCCTGCAGATTGAAGGTCTTTATGTCTCCAGCAAGATCCTAGTAGCCTACTTATCCTGTACATACGGTATGGCCTGCAAACTGGACAAGAGTAACTTCAGGAGTTAATGGGGTCAGGCTCTGTCTGGGTGAAGAAGTGGGAGCATGGAAGAACAACACAGAAATGGCCTGCAGCTGTTCCAAAGAGGGTTAAAAAAAACCCCCAACAAACCAACAACATGAAAACAGGCCTGATTGTAGGGGTGTGTGTGATGCTTGATAAGAATGTGGATAAAACTAGCAAGTGAAAAAACTTTAGTTGCCCTGCTATTTAGCATTTCAGACATCAGAGGCTTCTACACCCTGCAGGTGATTTTGGAATTGATTCTTACTGCCCTTGTAAATGGGAAGTAGTCTCTCTACTCACTGCAGAGATTAGCAGGCTGAGCCAAGTGGGCCCTTTGTCAGGGAGCAGCAAGGGCAGGCTGCTCTGAAAGGGAACGTAAGCTGGAAGCTGAGTCACAGCAAGGCAGGCAGGGGCAGTAGCCACCCTGAAAAAAGGAACAGTCCTGCAGTACCTAAGCAGGAAGATCAGAGCAAATCAGGATAAGGATTTAGATCAGCAGAGTACCTGGCCAACCATGGGCGTGGCTGCACTAGCTCAGGCAGGGATCAAGGGTGAGAAACTTAGCTGAGATAACCTTGCAGGCAAACCTTGATGAGGTTTCTCAAAGCCAGACATCTATATTATTTAATCTGGATCTGAGCCCAGGCAGTCAATCCCCAAGCAGATGGAGAATACGCTCAGGGCTCTGATGTTCTATCAAGGCTTCTCGTAGCCATCTCTTCTTGCACAGCCGTGCTTGATTGGTGTTCCTCTGCCGGACAGCAAAGCTCTACATATGGCCATGTTGAAAGTACAACGGTCTTGTGGCTTGGGTAAAGATGAGAAGTCTTAACTTTTTAAGTTAGCTGTTTGAATGACACCAGTATGCACTGGTGTCATTGTCAAATATTCTAGCACCTGTCACAGCAAAACAAAAAACAAAAATCCACATTTATTCAAATCTAGGAGCAAAGTTATTATCTTGTTTTGGTGAATAGGGTGGATATGCTGCATAGGTCCTGGCCAGGCAGAAGGTGAAGGGTCTTGTCCACGAGCTATGGTGAAGCTTCTCTGACTTTTCAGTAGGTACTTGCAGCAAAAAGGGTTGAATAGGCTAAGAGGGTATTTCTCCAGAGTAGGAGAATTTTCAGGTGAAGTGTACTTAGGGGAGGTGCTGGGATATGCTCCTGTTTGTGCACAGAGAGCTGTAGAGGACTGGGAAACACTTCATGAAGGAGAGCTTGTTCCTCGCTGGAGATATTCCTGGTCCCCGTGTTTTTCCTCCCAGTGAGGCCTGCTAGAATGCAACAGGTTGATGGGTCTTGTGTGAATCCTCTCGCCCTTCTTGTCGACCGTCAGGAACAATCTTTCCATCTCTAGTAGGAGAAGTTGGCTGTGATGGTAAGTTACTGTTGAAATGTTTTGGCCTGTGACTGAACTGGCTGAATCCTCCTCCTGTGCTTTCTGTTGCCAGTGGTTTCTTCTACTCTAGCAGAAGCCAGTATGCAGGCTGCTTGAGACCTACAGTCTCTGATGTTGCAGACAAGAGTGTTGTTTAGGTAAGGGAGTAAGGCCAGGCCTTTAGTGTGTATCAGCAGGTTAAACTGTGCAATACTTCCCGAACAAACAAACTTGCTAGTGTTAACTAGCCATGCACAAGAAGGGCATATGATGCTTTTTTCCCAAGTTGCAGCAGGCTGCAGTGCTCCCACACTGTCCCCTAAAGCTGGGGGAACTCAGCTCCTGCAGAGACAACTGCAGTGTCCTGCTCCTCCCTGCCCTAACCAGTTCCTTGCAGGAGGGTACACGGTGGGATCACTTACTGCTAGACACCCTCTGACCAGTGAAATCCCTTGGGAGCTCTCAAGGAGCTCTTCCTGCCTGAATCACTTTGATTAGATATCTATCATCCCTTACTAAATGTTCAGTGCCAGGCCTTGTGGCCTCATTCCCCATGCTTCAGTGCTTTTCTGTGCTCTTCCCCTAGCTGTGAGGGCTCTGATCTCCCTTTATTACCTCCACGGCCAATTCTGCCTTAATCCCTAGGAGAAGAGCAATGTGATGTGAAGAGGGAAAACCAAGTATACATTCACTTCTGATGCTCTCCTAACTCATGTGCAGGGAAAAAAGTCAGGACTGGGTTTAGTCTGTCTTTATCTGAGTGACCTGGAAGACTGCACAAACTAGAGGTGCCCTATGAGTAGATGATGGCAGGACTGTCCTATCAGTGGACAGCTAGGCTCCTGTTACATGGTAGAGTGCTGTAGGTGCTTTGTGTCCACTGAGGGAACTGACCCATGAAAAGATCTGCCTTCTTATCCCATGGCTGCCCACTTTCCTTAGAAGTGTTTGCTGAGGAACTTCACAGGTAGCTGTATTATTCTCATGCATATGATTATTGACCCCTTCTAAGAACTACAAGAGGCAGGATTTCCTTACAAGACTTACATTGACTCTTCTATAAGTACATCATACGTATACACATGTCCATTAATTTTATTTGTTATAATTTCTAATAACTTGGCCACTAGAGATGTCAAACCTTTAGCGTCCTAAATCTCCCTAGGCTTCTTCCCTCCTCACTCTTTGGTATATTCCTTGCCATCCTATGATTTGGTGATTAAAAGGCAGTTTAAGGAAAGAGGCCACTGTGACTGTTCATTCAACTCCTGCTTAGACTTTGGCTAAGCCAGGTTGTGCTGATGCCCGGTGTATGCTGGGAGCAGTGCCTCAGTAGGCAGGACACGTGGCCATTGTGTAGCCATTGTCACCTAAAAATTGCTGTCTCAAACAGCCAGTATCTCTTGTCTGGCAGTTTCCTCAGAACCCACTAACCTGTGAAAATGGTATAGATCAAGCCTCCAACCTGGAGGATACAAAACATCAGCTTAGCCTGGAAGCTTTTGAAGTTGATCCAGCAGCAGCTTGGCTGCTGAGGCTTTCGTGCCTCATCCCGGTGTGATACAGGAAACGCCCTCACCAGGGCGGAGGAGGAAGGATGAGTGCTCTCACTGTCAGCTACGTAACCAATTATTTTCTTTTGCTCACAGGTGCACAATATTAAAAGTCATGGGTTATAAATTATGAAATCTTATGACTTGAAGGGTGAATAAGTGAATTAACATGAGAGACTAGTCTGGACAAAAGGGGATTGAGCCCCTTTTCATTGTGTTTGTTTATTAGATTTCTTAATGAGCTCATAAAATAAAGTTTAAATCATAGAGTATGTTGTTCTGTAAATTTGAGAGATGTGAACGGACCTTGACAGGCCACTCACTAGTATTAGCAACTGTTTAACCCCCAAGTTTCTTGAGAACCCCTGGCACGATCGTGTGCAGACCTGCTGATTCCATACCTTTTGCACAATCCCTTTTATTTTGAACAGGTCCTTTGGTTTAGTTCCCCACAAAACCGGGTTCTTTTGTGAGAATTTCTCCAGTTTCTTTCACTGGCACAAATAATTAATTTTGCATTTGAAATGCCTCAGCTGTGTTTGGAGATGTGTTTCAATGGCAAAAAGCTCATGAAGCTACACTGTGACTTCCTTCTCTGTCTGCTGATTGTATTTCCCCTTTCTTCGCAGTGGAAAGTTTGAGACCCTGCCAGGAAGTAAGCCTTTTCCCCTTGAGACTGTGAGTCTGTTGTGGTTTGGTTGGCTGGGGACAGGAGGAAGCACACAGATGATTACTCTGACTGAAATCTCAGCATGAAATTTGAGGGCATAACCAGTTTCCAGCAAACACTTAGGGCGGCTTAATTCCAGTGAGAGGACAAAACCTGAAGACAAAGTAAAGTGCTGGAAGGATGTTGGAAAGAAAAGCAGGCAGCATGCATCTTCTCAAAGGACCAGGCTTCTGTCCTGCAGCTGCTCCTCAGATGGTATGAGAGTCATCCTCTTTTCAGACAATACAAAAAGAAGTGAAGTCAGCTCAGTGCACATGAGATGTGAGGCTCCTTGGTAAAGAAACCCAGCTATATATGCCCCATTCTTGTTTATGGGCAGTTCTCCGTAGTGTGTGTTCAGATATCCACTACATTATTCCCTTGCCCTTTACCTTCTGCTACAATGTTCTCTGTTGCCTGACACGCGTTCTTCCTTGCCTGTCCTATTTCACCTCCAACTCTGCCCTGTGTACCCTCAGTGCTAGCTCCCTGGATGCCCTGCTACCATGTCATTCAGGTCTGCCTTGAGGAAATTCCAGCTAGCCAAACTAAAGAAGCAAAGCTACCTCCTTCTTCCTTCCAGTTTTGGAGACCTTGTTATGGTTTTCAATACTTACAGGGGGCTTATAAGAAAGATGGAGAGACTTGTTACCAGCACATGTAATGACAGGACAAGGGGCAAAGGTTTTAAACTGAAAGAAGCTAGAGCTAGATTAGGTATAAGGAAGAAATTATTTACGATGAAGGTGGTGAGACACTGGAACAGGTTGCCCGGAGAAGTTGCAGATCCCCTATCCCTGGAGGTATTCGAGGCCAGGCTGGATTAGGCTTTGAGCAACTTGATCTAGTTGGCAGGGGGATTGAACTAGGTAATCTTTAAAGGTCCCTTCCAACCCAAACCATTCTGTGATTCCTGAGACCTGTCTGCTGATTGAACCCTTCTCATACTTTTTTCTCCGGGGTATCCTGACTCATTGGCCTTACACACTAACTCAGAAAGACTTCTCAGAAGAATCTCACCAGCCATCTCCTTAATTGCTTCCTTTCAACATTTGCCCCAGCTTGAAATCAGACTAAACAACAGTCTGACATTTTCTCCACAGTAATATCGGAGGCTTTTACCAGAAATCAGAAAAGGGAGAGAAATTACAGTGTTGGAGCAAAAAATGTAAACCAGCCTTTTTCAGCCTCAGAAGTGGAGCCTGACTTCCTGAAGCAAGCACTTCTCTGAACTTCCATAGGCTGTAAATCAGGTTGTGACAGAGAGGCTTCTATGTGTGCTGTTCCCAATAACCTATCAAACCATCAACAACATGTTTTTTTATTCCACTTTGCTTGTTCTCCTTTTCAGCCCTGGCATCATATATTTCTGTTTCTCCTTGGACATATCAAACTTCTAACTATTTCTATTCCTCTGCTTAAGGCTGCAACTTCCCAGTCTGACTTATACAGGAACAGGTCCTTGTTTGAGATTTGTTCTAGTGCTAGCTGCCAGCTGGGGCTGACTTCCCAGAATGAGACATAGCATGTAATGTAGCAAATGCAGCTTAACCCCAAGAGACAAATAAGGGCAGGATGCATTTTGTATTGAGCTGTGCTGCAGGTTAAACTAGGCTAAGACCCATGATAGCTGCAAACCTAAGAGCAATAGCAGAATTACTGACAAAGAAAGGCATGAAGATAGAGAAGGACAGAGAGTAAAAAAAGGAAGGGCAAAAAAAAAAGGAAAAAACAAGAGATCTTAAAAAGGAAATCTATCCACTGAGAGTCTGGTATGTGGAAGGAGGAGTGCAATTTCCTTTTCAGTTGTCAGGTTCTCATTTTTGTTTTCTCTCTCAGAAGTTTCCATAGTGCTGGGGCTGACTTCCTGGGCTAAGAAACTGAAGATCTGTTCAGAGCATTTCTGAGCTTCCAGGAATTCTAAGGTTATCACCATTGCTTCCAGCTTTCTTTGACAGACAGAGAGTGAATGAGCAGATGGGAAAGGCTCAGTAACTCCTTGGTGTCTCCCTCTGGAATCAGGGGCCAAAAAGGCCCACCTTTTACATAGCAAAACTGAGGACAAGCATCAGTGACCACTTTGTGATTAAATGGCATCAGAAATCACCTACGCTGAGGTGAAGTTCAAGAATGCATCACCATCTGCAGTGGTCAAAGGTAAGGAATGGGTGGGTGATTCAGGGGAAGAGGACCTGGAGGGAGGGAGGCTGAAGAATAGGGAATGGAGATTTTTCTCTCTGTGACTCTGCTTCCTACCTGGTCTAGACAAATTGGTGAGAAAAAGGAGTTGTCTACCACTACATGAGCAGGAGACTAGAGGATTTTTGAAGTAAGAGGATCAAGGAATGTCTACAAGAGGAGAGGTGGAAGTCTTTAGGTGGTTGGAGTTGCAACATGAACAAAGATGACTACTGGGAGCACAAACAGGAGGTTTCAAATTCAGTAAGGAATGCATTTGGGCTCCCTTAGTCCCCTGGTTGCAACATCAACAGTGATGAATGGTAGAGGGTCCAGGATGTGTGCCTAGCCCTGGTACAATGCAGGGACTAGCTACCTCTCTATGTTCTCTAGTCTTGGATGAGAGAGTAATTTTTGGACAAATGCTGACTACTAACAATAGAGACTATGGTTTATTATTAACAATCTGATCTGTCAGGAAATAAGCCTAAACCCTGGCTGCTACTGCTCTTGCCTTTGAGAGAGTGAGGCTACAGATTCCTGCTTATGGGGAGAGCAGGAGTAGAGAACCAACATGCCTCCTTACAGTAGAGCACGCAGTTGCCCTCTGCAGCTTTGTGAGAGGTGGCACTGGCTGCAGAAACTTCTAGCCCCTTTGTCCTTAGTTGATTGAGAAATGGTCCTTGGAGAAGAGAGACCTAAAAGTTAAAAGGAAGAATGTACTTGAACAGAACACCCTAAAATACCCAGAGGAAGAATTTTCTAAGATGTGGAGTAAGGTCCATTTCTGTGATTGATGTCTACCACTCCTGAAAAATAATTAACATGCCAAACAAATTTTTGTTGCTATTAAAAATCACAGTTGTAAAACAGTGCCTTTACTGGGCTCCATGCAAATTTAATACGTGTTCTGATCAGTATGTATTCTGTAGTTTTGCCACAAGTAGGAACACATAGAGATGTTCCACGTATGGCTTATTGCTTCCATGCTCAGACAGAGGACCCTACACAACAGCAGGTTCTAGAGGGGTAAAAGTATGTGTGCACGAATGAATGAATAAATAAATAAATAAATATTGCTGCTTAGGATATTGACTTGCCTATTTATGGTTTTACCTCCATTTTAAATTCCCATGCAGACGAGGCATCTGCTCCTGGTTATTCCTTGCCTGCTGTGAGGCATGAGTCATGGAAATAAAGAATGTACATACTCCTGCCTGACTTGAAAGCTCTCTGTTTTCAATGCACCAAGATGAGCTGTTTCTGTTTACAGCTGGCATTTCCATCATGGTGAGGTGGGGGTGCTGGAAGTTCCCCATTGTTTTCCCAATGACCTATTCCAAAGACACCTGATCCAGCCATGTTTGCTTGAGCTATGGATGCCAGGCTTATGCTATAGAATTGGGTGCGTGCTCAGGGTTTGTCTTAGTGTGTGCCTGACCCAGTGATCACACCCTTAGTAGTAACAGTTTATACTTTGAATCCAGAGAAATGTCCAGTAGTACCATTGCACACAGTGGTGATGTTTCTTACAGCCTCGTGTTATGCTCATAGGACAAGAGTTATGATTGAAAATTACTGAAAGATTGAGGGAGTCTTACTGCTGAGGTGTCCTTCTGAGTGGTTACACTGGCCATGCATCTTGGTAATAGCCAAGCTTACCTGGATTTTCCCATTCTGTAGCTTCTTTTAGTTGGGCTCTAGAGATAACAAAATCAGCATTCATTGGAAGATAGAGAGAAGAAGGCAGTAGCTAATCAAATAACATATAATCTATGGCAGGAGATGGCAGAGACTACCAGGACAGGTTTCACGCCACTGTGTAGTTAGGGTTCCCGCATTTCCAACCAGGATTTCCCAGGTAGAAACAGTCATCTGTGCTGCACAGCACTTGTTGCATGTGCTTAAGAGAAGTTGGATCTACATGCTGAACAACCAGCATATACTCATCAGGTCTGTTGTGCTGTGGGCATGCTGGACATGTTGCAAGCATGCAGACTAACTGTAGGAGGTATTTTGCAGGGAGATTAACCCACTGAGTATGCCCAAAATCTGCTGCACTTCGGTTGTGTTGGTGAGGTGCATGCATATTGGCACTCTGGCCGTGCTACCTGGGCGTGAGTGTGGGATGCACAGGTTGAACAGTCAGTCCGTGGACAAGCAGCACATCAAAAAATTATTTGGGCTGGTCAGATCTATTGTCTAAAATAGATGTCTGAACCTGGATCATAATTTTGCACGTTTTTTTTGTGGCCTGCCCTCATTCAACTTACACCAACCTTCTACCCAGAAAGTCAAAAAAGAAGGAACTGAAGCAGGCATAAAAAGTTTTCTGGGGAGAAGTCAACATGAAATCTTCATGTGAATTTCTCAAGTACCATGGATAGAGCAATGTTGTATTTGGCAGCTCTGAGCTTAATCCAGAAAGACACAGTTTCATTCCAGATTTTGAGGCCACGTGAAGGCCTCCCCTCAAAACACCAGCAATTTGCATTGCTAGCTACCCATTGGGGCTGTGGCTGTGAACAGTGTCGCTGCACTTCACCTTCTTCAGAAGTCATAGATGTCTCCTGGTCTGATCCAATCTGCCCCTCTCTCAAACTGTGTCTCTTCCCTATCAGAACTGAAATTGCGTTTTCTTTGAGCAGCTCTCCCTGGAGTTGTACATCCTTGGTGTGTGGGCTGACTGAAATGTAGTTGACTGTGCTGCTGTGTTTGGTGTCTTCCTTCGCTTTTAGTACCTCCTGAGATGAAGAAGCATGAGCACCATCCCCAGAAATACCCTCCTTGGCTCCCGTGGCTGACCTCACTGCTGCTTCTCTTGGTGTGCGTTGCCCTTGTTATTGCTCTCCTTGGTGAGTATGTGCAGCCTAGTTACAGGAGAGACATCTGGGGGAAGTGCTGGGAGAAAAGCAGAGAAATCAGAGCCCAGAGTGGAATATCTTCCAACCAGAAGGGAGCTTTTACTCAGGAACTGTTTTGTTGTGAGAAATGATGCAAGTGCCAATGTTAGGTCTCAGAAGACCTGAGTGTTGAATATTTGAAAGGTATGTTTAGGAACAAAATCTCTCCTGGCTACTTAGACGTTAGGGATTTAAGGATATAGTTGTGATATGACACAAACTTCTCACTCGAAGTCTAAACCAAAGCAGAGGTTTTGGCTGACTGGTATGCAGGAGCTAGGACTACCACAGCATTATGACAGATGATTCTGTTATACACATCTTCTTTCTCAGAATGATGGAAAGAGTTAGGTGGGAAGGGACTTCTGGAGGTCTCTAGTCAAATGCCCTACTTGAAGCATGGCCATCTTCAGAATTTCAGGGTTGCTTGGGCTTTTCTGCCCTGACATAGTAGATGTCTGCATACGTGCCAAAATATTACATTGCTTTCCCTGAAACACTATGCTTCCCACTGTTTGGACAAATTGTCAATGAAGATGATGGATTCTGGAAGAAGGCATACTGGCAGGCTAAACTGCTGCTTTTTCTTTTACTGTCATTAGTTCCCAAATCCCAGAAGTTTGTATTGCTTTGTTCCCAAATGTATAACTTTTCAAAATATTCTGTTAAATAGTTGGGGAGGTTTAGATTAGGCTGTTAGGGTCTAATACTGTCTAACCAGGTTCTTTCAGATATTCCACACATGGAAGCTTTAATCATTCACAGCAAATTTATTATCCAAGTTAATTGAGGTTACATAGGATTTTGATTTAGCAGAGTGATATAGCAATGCATTTAAATAAAAACACAAGTATAAATTTTACTTAGCAGAGAGTAGTAATTGCACTGCACAGTTGAATCACAATAAAAATGTGATTCTCATTACCAGTCTCTGCGATATCCTCAATATCAAGACACCGGGTGTCCCCAGTGATCAAAAATGAATATGTGTGTTAAAGCCAGCTCAGGCTCATTGCTTTCTTCAGAGATGTTTTTGCTAGTCATTTAGGTTTTTATAGTATTTTGGGCTGAGCCACCTATATATAGACTTCCCCCATGCTGCTCAATTCACTACAACTGGTTCATTCACTCAACTGAACTAGAACGAAGGCCAACGTCTGGTCACCTCTGTGTTGAGATAAGGTCACCTTTCTTTGTAACAGGTGTGGTCAGCCACGCATTGCCCTTGCCCATCTCCTCTGAGCCTTCTTCCTTTATAGGAATTCACTCATCAGTCACAGGAGCCACTGTGATTACTTGGCCCTCTTCACTAATAACAATATTCCTAAATTAAATGATTGATAAAAATAGACATCTGTATTACTTAGCATACCCTGCTCAGCTTCCAATCCATATCTCTGAGTGTATGAGTTAGTGATATCTCTGCAGTTCTTTGGGTTGTGGATGTGGCCTGCTGACACCTGTCACCAACACAAAATTATTCCCCATAAGCTGGTTAGTAATTCATCGGTGTTTACCTTCCACCCTTCAGTAGCACTGGCTGTATGTGATTACCTCCACCTGAGCTGTCTTTGTTGCTGATGAAATAGGCTCATCTGATGTGTTACTCATCCAAACTGCTGTTGATTCTGTCTTAGGAAGAGAGAAACTGTGCCACTGAAGTTCTGCTTTTTATTCACTAGATTGTAAAGAGATTTAGACAGGCAGCTTGGCTGTAGGTATCTACATGGCAAATAGCTGTGGTTGGGTGGAATCAATCCTACCTTGTCTGGCATGTCCTCAGTGGGATGTCCTTCCACTGGTTCTTCTGCTCTCTGACATAGAAGATTGTCTCTTTCTGCCTGGAAACTTGTTCAGGACAGTTTTCTCAGAGCGTTGGACTAGGGATACACTAACCTCAGACCTTCAGCTCCACAGCACCTGGGGGAACCTGATGTCAGCTGTTCGGTGCTGGGACAGACTCTCTTGACAAACCACAGGCTGGCTGTGCCACCAGGCACTGCTTGGGTGGGTCACAGACTCCTCTAGCTTTTTTGGCCATGCCATCCTAGCTAGATCTTGTCAGCCAGTGGGTGGAGGAGTCCTTCAGGGCAACTCTGTGATGCTGGGAGCAGAAATGCTTGTTCCCTTTGCCGAGGGGATGGCTGTTACCACTTGTGAAATGGAAAGAAGCAGCTTGAGGAGAGGCAATGCGGAGGCAGTGCTTGGTGGGGAAAAAAGAGTGAAGCCCAGAGATAGTGTGAGGAGCTGGGAGGAAGAGGTAACCCTGACACCTTTCCTCTCCCTTTCCAGTCATGCACTTCTCCCATAGTGATGACCAGCCCACAGCCCTGCAGCAGAAATTCATGGAGTGGTGGTGCATCTCAGCGGTGGCAAAAGGCAAAGGTCAGTAGTGCTGGCAGGGGTGCAGGAGGCCTTTGGGACAGGGACAATGAATGCTGGGGTCTGCTTTGACAGCAAGCATCTGTGGGAGAAGACTGGAGAGGCAGACCCAAGAGGAAAGAGGGGGGGAGAAAAAGGATTTCCTGCTAACATCTTAGGCGGAGGAGAGGGCCATGTTCATGTTGTCCTGGGGAGCAGGGCGGCTGTGAACACTGACAAAACAAAAGGGACAGTGTCCAGCAGCACAGGGAAGGCTAACAATGGAGCAATAACAAAAGTGCAGCTCTAGTCAGGGAAAGAGCAATATCTCCTGTTTCCTGGGGCTAAAGTCCTAAAGGAAACTACAAGAAGGCAACCCAGATCACCAAAATTGTCAAGACCTGAGATCATCACATTACAAGGTTTTACATTGATTTGTGTACACAAAGCTAACCGGTCATACCCCAAAGCAATTGGAAGAAATCTCTGTATTATCCTTGTTTATTCAAGCCCTTTCTGTCAGGAAAAGCAATCTAAGGAGAACATGAGCATTGTACCTGGAGAACAGGGATCCTTGCAGTCACCATCTCTCTTGTTTTTAGCATCCATCTCTGCTGTCTCTCACTGCACAGGGACAGGCTGGATGTGCTGCCCAAAGGGCTGGAAACACTTCCAAACAAGCTGCTACTATGTGTCGGATGATATGATGCCCTGGGTTGAGAGCGAGCAGAACTGCACTGGGATGGGCTCCCACCTGGTGGTGGTCAACACCGAAGCAGAGCAGGTATGTGCAGGGCTGAGAGAGGGGCACTGCAGCCAGAGACACAGGCCCTGGAGGGGACTCAGAGACCCTCCTTGTTCTTCAGGGGAGGGGGGATGTCCTTTCTGCATCCCTTCAGCACTGGCTTCCCTCTGCCCCCAGCCCCACTCCACAGGGACTCCTGCCCCCTCCCTCTGCTGAGTCCTGCACCTCATAGACCTTGCACTCTGCCTGATTTCCAGACTTTCCTCACTCGTGAGCTGCAACGTCTTTCAAGAGGAAATAATTACTACATTGGTCTGAGTGCACAGAAAGTGGGCCACTGGCAGTGGATGGACCAGACTCCGTATAATGAGGCGGCAGCGTGAGTAACTCTGGATGGAGTGTGTTCGGTGCGGCTCCTGGTAGTTTAAGAGAGTATCAATGCTGTAGGCACAGAAGACTGCATCTCACCAGCAGGAAGAACCCTTCAGGGGTGACCAGCTCTGCCTGACCTCCATAGTGCCCCTACCATGCACATGTGCCTGCATACCCACGGGCAGGGCCAGTGCTGTGATGCTGTGGGAGAGAAGGGGCACAGGGAGAGGTCACCAGGGCTGTCCTTACTGCATCTCCTTCTGGAGGACAGACTTGCCGTGGAGGCAGACACATGTCTCTGCTGGGTGTGAAGTGCATGGGGTGAATAGTGGTGAGCAGCTCCCCACACCAGGACTGAGCACGGCCCTGTTGTACTGGCTGTAGGAAGAAGGCAGGTTTCCACCTAAGACTGGTGCCAGTGGGATAGCAGAGTGGGAGGAATGGTACTGCTCCTGTCCATGAGTCAGCATCTGGAATTTCTCTCTGTCCCCTCCAAGCCTTGCATCCTGCTGTGGTCTTTTCCAGGTGTGCTCTGTGGGGTACACTGGAGAGTAACATGTCTGTCTCTATCTCAGGTTCTGGCGGACAGGGGAACCAAGTAACGTGACTGCTGAGATGTGCGTTGTAATCCATATGAATTCAGAAATACACAACTGGAATGATGCCCGATGTGAGAGCCATTATCGAATTTGTGAAGCTGCAGCAGTAACTGTGTGACGGAGTGACCCTCATCCTGAGTAAAACTGAGGGATGAGTAGTGAGCTGGGAACAGTTTGGGGCTGTGTTGGGAGGGATGGAGGGCCCTGGATCCTGGATCTTTACTCTGCTGAGTGAGACAGTGTGGGTGGAAGAATTATTACCCTTTGTCCAGCATCCCCAGTGCACGTATTGGCTCAGGGAACACAGGAAGGCTCA
Organism: Syrrhaptes paradoxus; assembly: GCA_013400615.1. Taxonomy (NCBI): domain Eukaryota; kingdom Metazoa; phylum Chordata; class Aves; order Pterocliformes; family Pteroclidae; genus Syrrhaptes; species Syrrhaptes paradoxus. The sequence goes on from VZTO01014821.1 coordinate 69,235, forward strand.
GGGTCATCAAAGCAGATCCTGGGCTCTTGTGTCCCCTTCCCTCTGAGTGGTTCTGGCAGCCACTGGCTGAAAAGAGATTGAGTTCTTCCATCTGTCAAGAATGGAAGACACATGTGCAGAGCTGTGATTTCCTTTTCCTCCTTGAGCAGAAGTTTCTGCTTTTTCTTGGGACACACACTTTGCTGAACAAATACTGATTTCCTCTGCAAGAGAAAATACAATATTAGACCAGTCAAAAAGGCTCTGCACTTTGTGTATCTCTCTCTCTTTCCCTCTTTCCCTCTCTAAGCTGCAAGGGTTTTTATAAGCAGGATTAAAAGATTGAATCAAAGAAATTAACTCAACAGTCAGAGTTTGTAACTGTTAAGCAGGTATTCCTTTGTTTGCAGCTCTGGGCAGCATTGGGGATAGCTCCACCTTAAGTGCTCAAATGAACGAGCAAAACTCCAGAGAATATATGTTGCAAACTTATACATATTCAGTAGTTTTCCTTGAATTATTTACCTAAACATAAGATTTCCTGGAACTCATTAATATATGCAAATGTCCTTTTACACATACGCAGACGTTCCCTCTGATGGTCTTTAGGGGGTCTTGTGACAAAGTAAGAACTCTTCCTCCCTTGTCCACTAGTTGAACTTTCTTCTGATTCTGCCCAGTGGTGTCCTTTTTTCTCAATTAATTTTCTTGTCTTTGTACTCTTACAAGGTTAGCTTATTTCTTGATTAATGCTTGCAGATGTTCTTCCTCACCTGGTTGTTCAGTTCCTAAACCATTATACTTAGGTTAAACATTTACTATTCTCATTTAAAATTCTCAGCAGCTTTGCTTCATGATGTTGCTGGGTGAGAATAGCACCTTACACAACGGCTGCAGTATATATTACATCCACCCAGTGAGAGACAACCTGGCTACGCAGACCCATTGCACACAGGGAAAGCTCTGGAGGTAACTGGGCACAGGAAACCAGCTCTAGTGATGTTATGAGCATTTGTTTCCATGGCCAAAAGTCTTGCCCAGGAGAGTAACAGGAACTTCTGCGAGGAGTCTGACCTGCACATGGTTGACCAAGTATGAGGAACAGTCCCCAGCAGCAAAATGACTGGGGCCTTCCGTGCCATCTCAAGGAAGAAGTCCTCTTCCCAACTCAGAGCTGATCACAGACAGAACTGATGCAGCAGCTATCCTGGGAGACTGACACCTCCAGTGGTCCCCATAAGGGCATACTTGCCCAGGCCAGACCATGCATTTCTTTCTACATTAGGAACAAGTTTTTCACTGTGAGGGTGGTGAGACACTGGAACAGGTTGCCCAGGGAGGTTGTGGATGCCCCATCCCTGAAGGTGTTCAAGACCAAGCTGGATGAGGCTTTGAGCAACCTGGGCTAGTGGAGGGTGTCCCTGCCCATGGCAGGGGGGTTGGAACTTGATGATCTTTAAGGTCCTTTCCAACCCAAACAATTCAATGATTTTATGATTCTGTGCTGTAATAGAGACAGGGAGGGGCAGGGTTGCTGCTGCACATGAGGTCCCTTCCAGAAGTGCATAGCTTATTGAATTGCTTTCATGTCCTGCTGCAGACCATATGCAACCATGGATCTCATCTTTTCTCCACCCATTCCCACTTCCTGGCCCCTACGCTCCCACTTTTGTTTGCCTCACAAAACATTATCTGCCTAAGCTTTCCTGACCAAACAGTGCCAGCTTCCCACAGCGTACTAGTGTGGATCTCCTGGCTGTGCGACTCTGCTGTACCTGTGAATCTTCTCTCTGTGTCCCAAAGAGAGTCAGAAATTTGTAGTGAAGACAAAGTGACCAGGAGATTTGGCTTCCTAAGCTAATCAATGGCAGTGGTTCTGTGAACGTCAGTGGGTGGTGGCAGGACCTGCTGAATCCTGTAGCCCAGCAGAAGAAAGATGCTGCAGCTCCATGTCCCCAGCTCCAGATAGTAGTGAGAATGAGTGTGCATGGACAATATGTACATATACAGATACATATAGAAGAAAAATAGTATGTACATTTAAACAGATACACAGGTCAATACAGTCAGAAAGCACTGACATAAACAAACAGCACAAGCAGCTTGATCCCCTCTGTCTGCTAGCAGGATGAAAGCCTGCTAAAAGAAAAAATATATGTTTACACATATACAATATGGACCTCTCAATCAGTAAGGCTTAGTCATTCAGTCTATCCATAGCTGGCCCCTGCATCCCCTGGTGTTTCCTATATCCAGTCTCATTACAGACACAAAGAGAAAAAGGTGTCTTTGGTAGTTGGTCAAAACTGATGGTCTTTCCAGTAGCTGCCTCCCAGACACCCTGATCTGTCTGGGAGCTGGCTTGAACACCTGGACCCCTGATCCATTTTCAGCTATGAGGTTCCTGAGGTTTGTAACTGCCTGATATTGTCCAGCCATATACTCTGACAGGTGGGAAGACTCAGGAGTCCTTTTTTGGAAACTAGCTACCCCCATTGGTTTTCGGGGGGTTATTTCCATTGCTGTAGTATTGACACTTGTAGGGACTGGACTTATTTCCACAGGCTAAGCAATAATGCAAGCCAACATGAAGCAGTGTCACAGACAGCTGTCAGAAAGTGGTGATCAGCAGAGACTTGTATCAGGGAACTGGAGAAATGCACTGCTAGGAATTGCCTCCCTTCCCTTTCCTGGTGTTCCAGTCTTCTCCAGCTTCACAGGAAATTGGTGTATCTCATGTAGAACAAAATCCCTCTCTGCTGACACTTGAGCTAGTGTGCATCACAAGAACACAGAAAACTCTGTTCTTCACAGCCTCTTTGTGGCTAAGATGCTTCTCTTCCCTCTTCCAGCTGCTTTTTCACAATGACAAGCCTCATCTTTCCTCACAGGAAAGTTCCTAACAGACTTCTTTTCACTGCTTTTCTTATTTTGCCTTGGAGTCCCCCATTCCCCTCTGACTCTGGCTAAGTCCAGTGCTCTAGCTCTGAGCAGAACAGCAAAATTTACCTCTTTCTCCCGATGTCATACATCTAGACCTAAAGTTAATATGTCTTCTCTGGAGACCCACTGTTGAATAAGGAGCTTCCTCCTCTTTAGGGAGATTTATGAGGGCCAAGCTCACCCCTGCAAAGCAGCATTGTAGTCACTTGTCCCAGGGTTTGTCCCTGAGCCTGTTCTTTACTTGATTCACCTGAAGATAACAGACACTGGCAGTATCTGCTTCTGAGTGGTGACAATTATCACACTGGCCCCTATGCGCTTGAGACAGACATCAGCAGATTTCAACTTTCTCACTTACTGGCTTGCACAGCAGCATCCTAACTCGGCTGTCCCAGTATAACGTGATTTCCTCCGTGGCTCCTGTTAAAGTCAGCTCTGCTGTCTCTGTGAGTGACTGTCCGACCTTGTTACGCCACAAGGACAGACATAGTTGTGTTCCATCATTTGGTCTTCCCTTTGCTGGAGTTGTAGACCATTTCAGCTGGATGAGAGTATCCCAGTTTACAACAGAACTGCAGGTGCACATATAGAAGGGCTAGTGGGCTTTGGTCACTTATTTGATTATTGAGTAATTCAGTGTAGTTTCCCCGTGAAAAAGTCTGTTCCTGGTGAATCTGATCCGTTCTTCTGTTCTCCAGATTCCTTTTCTTGCCCTTCTTGAAGACAAGAGTGTCATCTGCTTTCTTCCAGGGCTCAGGAATGTCTCCCAATGGCAAGGACATTTCAAAGATAATTTAGAGTGTCTTCACAATGTCATCTGCCTGGTCCCTTGCACTTCTGGGTACATCCTGTAAGGCTCCATAGACCAGTTTGTTTATATCTTCTCTAACCCAATCCTCCCCCCCGAAGGCTAAATCTGTATTGCTCCAGGTTTTCCATCTCATACAAGGGGCCTGTAATTCCTGAAGGCCAATTTTAGCAGTGAAGACTGCAGTGAAGAAGGGATTAAGTATCTCGGCCTTTTCTGTATCCCTTGTCACCAGATCCTCTGTCCCAATCAGCAGCAGGCCTACATTTCCCTTGGTTTTATTTTTGCTAGTGATAAACATTAAAATATTTTCTTGTTGCCCTTCACATTCCTTGCCATATTCAACTCCAGACAGTGGGCTTTGGCTTTTCTAAGCCCATCCCTGCACACTTGGACTGTGTCTCTATATTCCACATGGGTCACCTGCACTGCTTCTACCTCTTGTATCGTCCCTTTTTATACTTGAGTTTTGTCAGGAGCTCTTGTTCATCCATGCAGGCCTGCTGCTGCCTTTGCTTGATACTGTTTTCTCGGTCATCAGGATGGACTGTTCTTGAGCTTGGAGGAGGTGATTCCTGAATATCAACCAGCTTCCTTGGAGCCTTATTCTGCCCATGGCTGTATCTAAATTTTGGATTCATCCAAGCATCCAAGGTCCTGCCAAGCAGACCCCATGAATAGGCAAAAGTCTGTTTTCCTGAAGTGTCTGGTTGTGATTCTGCTTTTCACCCTGGTCTCTTCTCACGGGATCCTGAGACAAACCATTGCATCGCTGATCAGTTCTTCATTGCTTTTAACTGTGAGATCCAGCAGAGCACCTCTTCTTGTCAGCTCCTCAAGAACCTGTGTCAGGAAGTTATCATCAAGGCACTCCAAAAGTCTCCTGGATTGCTCATACATGCTGTGCTGTCCCTCCAGCAAAAGCAATTGTGGTTCAACTTCCCCATGAGGACCACAGCTTGTGAACATTAGGCTTCCTTCAGTTGTCTGTAGAAGGTCTCTTCCTTCTGATCAAATAGTCTAGCAGAAACACCCTACAACATCATGGTGGTCTGTTGGGGAATGGCTACGTGATCAGGGGCACAGTTTCTTGAGCAGTCTCGTGTGTGAGAAAAGCTGTGTGCTCTGCTATGTGCTGTAAAAACAAGGTAATAAATAAGAAGCCAAGGACAGCTCTGCTCAAGGTCGGAGCTAGATGCTCGAGAAACGAAACTTGTGGGATGCGAATGTGGGAAACGAAACTTGGCTGCAGCTGCCCGCAGGTGGCCTCTGTTCGTTTAAGATAGACATAACTACTGTTGTTATAACTGATTATGGATACTATATAATGTAGAAAGCTGACGGCAATAAAGGAGAAGCACTTTTATCAACCATATTGGCTGTTCGTGCTTTCCCCGTCGTCAGTGGTCTGTCCCCAAATTCTGACCCATGAGCTCTCAGCTGCTCTCCTCCTCTTGGCAGGTGGAGCTCCATGCATCCCTGCTGCTCTCTTGCATAAAGCATCTGTCAGTCCTCAAGGAGGGTCCCATGGTCATAGAAACCAAAACCCTCTTGCTAGGTGTAGTGATCCTGACCATTGAGGAATCAGTGACCCACATTAACAGTTAGCCTGAGTAGGCGCAGGTCTGTGCTGTGCTGCGCTGCTCTGTGATGTGTGGCCTTCATGCCTTGTCCACAAGATAAACTTACCTGGTTGATTGTAACAGGAGCCTGCAGGCAGCTCCCACTTGGTACCAGCAATTACACTTGCCTATATCTAAGTCCTCAGCAAGGAGTACCCATGTGAACATCAGAGAATCACAGAATGCTTTGGGTTGGAAGGCACCTTAAAGATCATCTAGTTCTAACCCCTCTGCCATGGTCAGCGATATCTTCCACGAGGTCAGATTGCTCAAAGTCTCATCCTTTTGTTGGACAGAAGAGATGATGAATAGGATTGTTTCCCTTGTACTAAAATCCTGTAAGAGCTCAGAGGAGCAAAATGGGGTGGCTCTTGCAGAGACAGGATCTGCTCAGCATCCTGTGACCTGATCATAGACCCATTCAGTGCTGCACAGTGCAGGGTTCCCAGTACCCAAAGGGACTTAATCTTATCTGTACTATCCACTCTTTCTTTACAGTGTTATCTCTGGAAAATAGAATTTTAACTGGTACTTTACAGAGTCCGAGTGCTTTTCTAACTGGGATCATAATGAACACCAGCTTCACAGCTAGTTGTTGACGCACAGGATTTGCCCCCTTCTCCTCAGGCCCTTCCCCCTCACTGGCAGGATCAAGGAGAACACAACTTGGCTTCCCATGCCCTTGACCCTTGCACCCCCGCCCCAAGCTATGTAATCCTGCTTGATATGGTCCAGATCTCTCCTAGCCGTATCCTTGTTGTCCACACAGAAGAGCAGCAGGGAGTAATAGTCTGAAGGCTGGATAAGTGTTGGCAATCTTTCTACAACATCACAAATGCAAGTCCCTGGCAAACAGCAAACCTGTCTAGATGATGTATCAGGTTGGCAGATGGGGCCCTCCATTCCCTGGAGCAGAGAACTGTCCACTGAGGCAGAGGTAGCACCAACAGAGAGATGATCCAACCCCTTTTGTCCAAAGACCTCTTTCAAGGAACTTCCCACTTACCTTGAGTCTGTCTAGGACATCCAAAGAGGAATCATAGCACAAGATTAGCCCCTCAACTCTGTACAACTTTGGTAGATGGGCATTAATAGTGCAGCTGTCCTGTGACACCATCGGGACGGCTGAAGATCCAGCTCCCCTGTGCTCTACAATGTGCCAGCACTGTTGCACCTGCATGGAGCCAGCAGTGTTCTACCACCACTCAACCCATATGCTTAGCAGACACACAGGATATTCTGCTCATATGACTGTGCCAGAAGAAAAATAAATCACAATGGCAGCTCTGTGGTTGCCTTGCTACGTGTCAGTTGCAGGAGAGCTAGAACTGCACTGGCTGCCTTGCTGAAGCAATATGTGCTGTGTCCCTCCGCCTGCTTCCTGCCAGAACTGTCCCAACTGCTAGCCTAGTTCACAGGCACGGGTAAGTGTTCAGACAGATTGGGATTGCAACTACAGTACAGGCACTGTTTTGGCATAAGCAGAGGCTCCCTCATGGACCTATGTTTCTTTTGTTGTAGGGTACTTGAATGTTTGTGCAGAAATCACAGATGCTTGTCATCAATAACTCCCTTATTTGGAACTACACAGAGCAGTGGAGATACACTTCCATTAGCAGTGCAATAGTGTTTTTTACTTGGACAGTTTTAATTCACTGCTTTCACTTGATTTAATAACTCTTGGGTGAGTTCAGTAGCTGTGGAGGAATGGCTGGAAACCTCAGCACTTCGGGAGCAAAACTCACAGCGCTCTGGAAACAGGAAACCATGACTCCTTGATTTACAGAACTGCAAAACAGTCTCACAATTTCAGAAATTACTCTTAATGTTTTGGCCCTGGGGTGCAGCCACACTATATGGCCTCCACATCAGCCACTCTATTAGGCAGGGGGAACGGACAACGTTAATCTGTCCCACAGCACACTCATCTCAACCTGGCCTGTACTACCCTCAATTTCCCTTCCTTCTTTGACCAGGTGAACAGTGTCACACAGCAGAACGGCTTCCCAAAAGCCAGCATGCAAAGAAGGGATGATGAACCAGCAAAGGTCCTCCTGAGGTGACTTTTGCAAGTCACTTTTGCTAGTAACATTGCCAGAGGACATTGGGTTAACTACAGAAATTAATAGAATTATTTCCCATTTTCCATTTCCTCTCCTTGTCCTCTTCCATTTCTTCTGTACGGACATCAAAGCTGCAAAGAGCACAAAGCTTTGCTGCAGTACCTTTGAACGGAAGACTGTGTCCATAAGATAGCTGATGGCAAAAGTTGCTTACCGGGAATGATATAGATTGCCTCTTCTTAATACCTCCTATGTTAGTCAGGTGGCTAACTTTTTCCTACATGCCCCCCACTCAGAATTGTTCTTAAAGACAGAGGGAGAGTCAGCTATGAGGTAAGACATAGAATCATAGAATGGTTTGGGTTTGAAGGATCATCTAGTTCCAACCCCCTGTCATAGGCTGGGACACCCTCCACTAGACCAGGCTGCTCAAAGCCTCATCCAGCCTGGCCTGGAACACCTCCAGGGATGGGGCATCCACTTCTTTGGGCAACTTATTCCAGTGCTTCACCACTCACAGTAAAAAAATTATTCCTAATATCTAATCTAAATCTACCCTCTTTCAGCTTAAAACAATTACCTGTTGTTCTATCACTACACTCCCTGATAAAGAGAGCTTCCCCTTCTCTCCTGTAGCTCCCCTTTAGGTACTGGAAGGCCACAATAAGGTCTCCTTGGAGCCTTCTCCAGGCTAAACAACCCCAACACTCCCAGCCTGTCCTCGTACAGGAGGTGCTCCAGCCCTCTGACCATCTTCAAGGCCCTCCTCTGAACTTGCTCTCACAGGTCCAGGTCTTTTTTATATTGGGGGCCCCAAAGCTGAATGCAGTACTCCAGGTGGGGTCTCATAAAATCAGAGTAGCGGGGGAGTATTACCTCCCTCGATCTGATGGTCATGCTTCTTTTGATGCAGCCCAGGACATGGTTTGCTTTTTGGGCTGCAAGTGTGCATTGCTGGATCACATTCAGCTTTCTTCAGGGCTGCTCTCAATCCTTTCTCCTCCCCATCTGTATTTGTGCCTGGGATTGCCCTGACCCAGGTGCAGGACCTTGCACTTGATCTTGTTGAACTTCATGAGGTTTGCATGGGCCCACCTCTCCAGCCTGTCAAGGTCCCTCTGGATGGCATCCCTTCCCTCCAGCGTGTCCACCACACCACACAGCTTGGTGTCATCAGCAAACTTGCTGAGGGTGCACTCCATCCTACTGTCCATGTCTCCAACAAAGATGTTAAACAACATCAGTCCCAATACCAACTCCTGCAGAACACCACTTGTCACCGGTCTCCTCTTGGACACCAAGCCATCAAGCCATCAAGGACATAGGGACAAAGGAAAACAACAGGCTGAATTTCAAGTTAGGGAGTGGAGAAATAGTGGCAGGGTGAGTGCGATTACACTGAGATACTAATGTTTTTCTCCAGGCACAGATTTCCATTGTAAGTGGTTAGATCCACAATAATCAGGATGTTGATGTAGCTAGAGCTGCTAAATGTATTGGGAAGAACTTTTCATAGCCTGTATTTTACCCCGGGCTCAGCCAAGGCCTCAACAGAAGTTGGAAAATCCTTAGACACAGGGAGGAAATGATCCTGTGTGGTTCCCAGGGACTATGGGATATCCCATGGAAATAATTAGTGCTTATGCTGTGCTTGTCCTCCACACATTGGGCAAGGCAGGATCTGGTCTTTTAAGTCAGCTGCTCCTGTGTATTGTCTGATGTAATGTCCCAGCAATGGGAACAAGAACTCCCACCCCTTCTGTACAGGTGCTGAGAGGGTAACTAAAGAGCTCAGCAATTCTGGCACCTCTCATCTTGCTGCTGAGTTAGACCCTCTCTGTTTGGGCTGCCTCTGCTCTCATCCCTATGGTCAGCTCACAGATACTCTTGTCTGCTCGAGCCCTGCCTCTGCTGAAGACAATTTTATGTTTTAGCAAGATTTCCTCTTCTGTTTGACTCTATCTACTTGTCACAGGCAGCAAAGAAGTAAACTTCTGCATCAGTCTAGGTGTGGAGAAGGCAGAAGACTAAAGCCACAGGGCATGCCACATTGCAATGTGTGTGTGCTCCATCATGGAAATAATTTGTCAGAGCACACCAGAGATAAGCAGGGTTGAAGATGATGTCAGCCATGTGTGCAGCTGAATGCTGATGCATGTGTGACAGAGATCATTCTCTTTACTTGGAATAGTCTTTCTGCTGCAACAGCAAAGACTGTGTTGGGAGAAACTCCTCTCAGGTCAAAGAAGAGAAAACTTTCCGTATGATTTGGAGACTCTTCCCACCCCTCCAGCTCCATCTCCACCTTTGCAATATCATGCTCATAATAATTCCCTTCTGATGCAAGGACATTTCTCTCTTGCATAGGCTGGTACCCAGAGATCCTTAATCATACAGACAGGAGGAATTTCTTGTGTTTGTGAAAGGAATAACATAGCAGAATTGAAACAGGAATTGCCTTCTTTTCCTTGAGATCCTGTCACTTTTGTGGCACATCTGTGAAGGATGTAGTGGATCTCCTGGATGTGGACCTACAGCAAGAGAGACCACCCTACCTCTCTTGAGGGAATCTGATAAAAGAGGACTTGGGTAAACCCATGGTTCTTCTTATGCTAGAAGAGGAGAGGCTGAGGTGGCCTCGTTCACCATCCTGAAAACAAGAAACAAGCATTATTCTTTAAATAGATTTCAAACATTTAAGATGTGGCAGTGTAGAGTGGCCAATTTACAATGTAAAGACTTCTTATGAGTATTCAAACATGTTCTGGAAGAGCATGTTCTTGGACACAGATTTTCTTGAGAAGTGATACAGGGCAAATGAGACCAATACTGCTAAACTTTGCAGCTTCTCTATTAATGCTGTGGATCTAACAGGTTTGTCCTAACAGGAATGAGGAAGCAGCTCCTCTTGTGTGCAAACCTTCTGTGAAAGCAAAGATTCAGCTTTTGGGCAATGAAGGGTCAAACTTTTGTTAATTGTACATCTCTGTCTCAGTGGAGATGTACATGTTTCCAGCTGGGGACAGTGGTAGTTTCTAGTATCTTATAATGAATCTGAAAAATGTCAACAGGGAAGCAAAAGCCTGCATCATAGCATCTACTCAGGAACTTTGTCCAGTCTGCCTTGCTCTAATCCAGGTCAAATTGTGTCTCAGTTTGTCACATGCAAAAGGACTCCCAGTGTCTCTCAGCCAGCCTAACCCTGTGGGCAGCTGATCCATGGGCACGGCACACTCCAGAGCATAAACTCTCCAAGGCAAATGTGTCTGCTACAGGTGTAGTCATGCAGGACCTGACCATGCAAACTTGTGATTGCTGTGCCTATTTATGTGTGGGATAGGTTCACCTTTCTGTAAGAATAACAAAAATTTCTCCTGAGGAGGTGAGACTGCTTTGGGGTAACCTGGTGATGTGAAACAGCAGCTTTTTGATGCTGCAGTTTGAAAAGCTGTCTCCTCAAGACCATGAGCTGTGGGAGAAGTTTTCTGCATTGGAGGTCATTGCAGCACAACTACCCAGCTGCCCCAGCAACCACCTGAGCTCCACCAGCAGCCTGCTGTGACTGGCCTCTTACACTCCCATGGCACAGACTTACGGCCCAGGGCTGGTTTGTACTTTTCCTGGTAGCTGTGCAGGGGTGGAGGTAACAGACAGAAGCCCTTGTCTCTCTCCTCTGGCGGGGAGAAGGATGTTTCCCTCCCTGCAGATCCTGGTCAGTTGCCTTCGTCCCTGCCTCCCTTTCCCATCTCTCCCTAGACACAGCTGCAGCTCTCACAAGCCCTCTCCCAGCTCTCTCCCGGTAGCCCCTGGTATGGCTCCTGTCAAGTACATCCCGCTCAGGCCCTGCCATCTCTTCCCCATCTCTTGGTAAGCTGCTCAAAAGCACAGGCATCCTGCAGACCTGTGGGGGAAGCCCTGGCTGCCATGCTCCAGGCAGGGCTGTGAGGCAGCAACTTCCAACTCAGGAGGAAGGCAGGCCAGCCCTTTGGCCAAAGGCCCTTGCAAACACTGCCTTCCTTTTTTTGTGATCCAAGAAACCTCTGCCTTGCAGAGGACCAGTAGTCAAAGCTACCCTCACATAGCTTTGACAGTGCCCCCAGTCCTGCCCTGTAGACCCTTTTCCTTTCCCAGTCAAGAAATATACCCTTTTTACTCCCAAGAGGCTCTCAGTCCCTGATGGAAGAGCTGTAAGGATACAACCATTTAATTTTAGGTTGGAAATTACATTTAGTTGTATCTCAGGTCATTTCTTTGAGCCCTATAGTTGCCCACAGCTGGAAATGGCTTTATTCAGTGGTTCTAGTTTGGAGCCACTGTGCAACTGACACCACAGAAGTCTCAAATAACTGATTTTCTGAGGTGGATGAAAAGGACCCTTGAACTGAAAGTAGCCATTTGCAGAGGATTTCTCCCACATCTGCTTGGGGTAGAGAGAGGAAGAGATTTTTTAAAATTTATTTCCTCTTTTGTGAAACAGTGAACAAATTTCGACACTGTGGAAATATGTATTGATGGCTCAATATAGAGGGAATTGAGAAGGCACAGGTTGTGGGTGTTCCTTCTCCATACATTCCCTTGCATTCCACCAAGCTGGTATGTGGAAGAGCAGCAAAAGCAGTTTCTTGCATTGCTGCAAGGGAAAGTTGGATCAGGTACAAGAAACAAATTCTCTGAGAATGGTATGGTACTAGGACACATGGCCAGAGGGACTGTGGGATCTCCGTCCTTGAGACTGTCCAAACTCAACAGGAAAAGGCCTAAGCAACTTCATATATCCTTGAAAAAAGCCCTGCTTCTAGTATTGAGTAGGACTAAAGAACTCCAGATGTGCAATCCCACCTAAAGTGTTCTATGATTTCATCAAATAGTAGGACAGCTTCCTATTGCACTCTCACAGTACAGAAACTGTAGCTAAGAAAGCACCATATACAGCAACTATCTTCCAAAGCAACTGCATTGCTTCGGCACTATGCTTCCCCCTCCTCAGGATTCCTCAACCAAAGTCCAATCAGGCCAGACCTTCATGGGTCCTATGAGATATATGATTGAGTGTCAGTTGTCTGCATGATCAAGAGGTTCCCTTCTAGAGAAAGAAGTATGCTTAATTCACATAGTCCTTCCACAGTAGTCTGATACTGCTGCTATGTTTGGTACTGGTTCTTTGGCTGGTCCTTGCTAGATACCACACAATGGCCTTTGGCACCTGAGCTCAGAATCCAAGTTGGTTTGCAAAACCAAGAACTTCAAACATTTCCTCCTTACCTGCTAGGTCAGATCTTAGCTTATCCCTGTGTCTTTTCCTCTCCAACTCCTTCATGCCTGGAGAAAAGCCATTCTGAACCAGTCAATGTGGGATAACATGGGCTGTGTGGAGGTCCAGGGGGTGTAGAGGTATGGCAGAGATCAATTGCTGAAGTGAGAGAAGGGTAGAAATGTCTCTGCTTTGTGGGAGACCCTTACAATGTGAGGCAGGATTTGTCCTAGACAACAATGGGCAACCAAACTGGACAACTGAAAGTGGGGTTTGGGGATCTCCTGGACAGCAAGAACCTTGCAAGGCCAACAGTACCGGGGTTACTACTAATACCTTACACAAGATTGCTTAGGAAATGGTTTCAGAATACCAAATTTGGGTATATATGTAGCAAAACTGAGATCAGTGGGGAAAGAGTAATTAGATGCAGGCATTTTACTTGGGAGGAGACTGGGTAGAGGAAGATTGTTACAGAGAGGGCAAAAAGCTTGCTACAGAAATGGAAAAAAGTAGAAAAAAGTGTAAAATCAGTAAAAGAACAAAGGATTGCAGGTCTTCCAGTGACAGGAATATAGACCCCTCCAGCCTGTAGTGAACCTGCCCCCAGGATTCAAATCCAGAAGAACATAGGAGGAATCCCCCTTTGACAACCCCCTGGCCTCTCTGTCAGGTTTATGTCTGTCAGACTAGATGTAGGAGGGTGGAATAAGGTGGGATAGGATTCCATCCTAAAACTAAGTGATGTGGGACGATAGAGAAAAGAGCATTAGTAATGAAACTCAATACTGGTTGTATGTAGGGATAAAACCTAACTGCATAGTTGCAAGTAGCTGTGAGAAATCATAGAGATGTAAATTGATAACAGAAGCGTGAATTAATTTATTGGTCATTTAATTGATTTAGTATTTTCTTAGTGTGTCGATTGATTGATACTCTCTTGACTATAGTCTCTTGGACCAACTATGTCTCAAGCTTTCAATCTAAAGAGGAAGGTCAGATCCTGAGATAACACTGTCAGAAACTGGAAACAAACATGTTTGCAGCTGTGAAAGTGCAAAACTGCTTCACCTGGTCTGTTTATGTTGGGCTCAGCATCTCAGCCTTTCTTCTGGTTTCTTTTATTCTCCTGTAAAACTGTGGCCAGACCTGTTTAGCCCTGTCTGTGCTCTTTTCAGCAGATCAGTGGCAATGCTGCAAGATAATTTCCTGCCCAAGCATTGAATGCTCAAGAGAGGAGACTTCTTCCCACCATTCTTACCAGCTGGTTGCCCCCTCTCCCACGACAGTCATTGGTGTGATTTTAGTGTTTCATTAAAGTGATTTGTGAGAAGAATGAGGATTATTTTTCTTCTCCATTAAAAAAAAAAAGATAAAAGAGCAGTGGTCTTAGACACAGATTTCTATTATTATTATTATCATCATCATCATCATAATTATCATCATCGTTGTCCTGGGTCCAGCTGGGATAGTGTTAATTCCTCACAGAAGCTGGGAGGTGCGTATAGCCAAAGGGATATTCGATACCATGCTGACATCATGCCCGGGATATAAGGGGAAGCTGGCCGGAGAGGGCTCTCTTTTGTGAAGCCCTCGGTGGTGAGATATTCATTGTATCAGTGTTTGCCATTGTATTCTATATCTTGTCTTGTTGTTATAGTCTCCTTTCTTTTGTTTTCCTCGTGTGGTAGTATTAAAAATCCGTCATTATCTCAACTCACGAGGTTCCACTTTTTCTTATCCTTCCCCATCTTACTGGGAGGGGAGGCGGGTTGCAACCACGTGGTGGTGGTCCTGACCCAAGACAATCGTCATCATCCAAGACACAACACAGCACAGCAGACACTTGTATCAGCATCAGGGATGGGATAGCTAACCACAGAATGGAGGTGGGAATGAGATGCCAGAGTAGAAATGGGAAATTCTGAAAACAATATCATCATCAGAGTTATAACAATCCCCCTGCAAGAAGTTGCAAGTGCATCAGCAGCATTACTGCCCCTTGTCTCTCTCTTCTTCACTGTCTTTGGTTGCAATGCAAACATTGTGACTTAAAGCTTTTACTACTCTAGTCCTTCTACTTCATTCCAGATGATGAACCTTTCAAGATAAGGAATGTATACAAACACCCCATGCAGCAGAAATCCCCAGTAATTCCCAGGCTATGTGGCCAGGCCACTGCCATGATAATGTCCGTATTAGCTCACCCAATCATGACATTAGCTGAAGAACAATTTGGCATTAAGAAGTTACACAGAAATATGGCCAGCCTGCCACATGTGAGGTCACACAGCTACTGTACAAGGAGAATTTTCACCCAACAGGTGGTTCCAAATCAACTCACTACTCTATTCAATCTACCAAGAAAGGGACACAGCAGGGATGTTCTGCTCGGGGATGCACAGTAAGAACTCTTTTGCACAGCAAAACCAGACTAATGCAAAGGGGGTCAAACCAGACAGAATTCCTTCTGGGCACTGCTGCCCACCATTGTGTGGACATCCTCTTCCTTGATCTGTGACTTGCTCAGAAGGTGTCAGTGGCTCAGAAGGGTGAGTTATAAGAGTGATGGTTGCTTTCAGCAACATACTGCATCACGGTACAAATCATGGTTCCTGGTGTAGCAACTCCAGTTTGGTAGGAAGCTCATCCTACCTAATGCAAGCCCTTTCACAGGAGAGCGGTTCCCTTATGCATCCTAACTTGCAGCTCAGAAATAGTAGTTTCAGTTCAATTGTCTGTTATTTTTAATATATTTAATTTTTTTTCTGTTGCATTTAAACTATGAGTTCTTCGGGGCAGGAGCTGCCTTCTGACTGCTGCTAAGGGTTTATCTAGTAACTGATTCTGTGGAGACCTACCCAGGCCTCTAACAGGTGTAAGAGTGGATCAGAGAAAAGGAAAAATGGTTAAATTCCATGTACCATCAAAGCAAATCACTACAGAATAAAGCTTTTTGGCTGAGTGTTACTTTTCATTACCAGTGTATCTAGGAATAACAAGTTTCACGTACTCAATAATCTCATCTTTCCTCTTTTCTTATAAACTTTTAAAAGCCAGAACAGATGTGTTTCCAGTGTCAGAACTTTTTAAAATGCCATTTCTCTCTTTCATTTCCCAAAACAACATTGTACACTCCTCATCTGTGGTCTAGCAAGAAAAGGTAGAAGGAAACCTAATTAAAAAGAAAAAAAAAGGAATAAGAGAGGAAACAGTATGAGAGACAGCAGGAGTGCAAGGAAACATAAAGAAGTGGAGGAATAAATGTTGTAAGGGAACATGGAAGAATTTGAGGTGGGATAAAAAATAAACAGTGAGAAAGAGTAGGGGAGAAATCCCTTCTTTTCTAAAAAAAGATCAGGGCCCTTAGAGGAATTTTTTAAGGAAAAATCCTTAAAAAAAAGACAGTGGCTGTCATGAAAAACACATATATTTCACTTTATTTCTTTACTTGGCTTGGCAAAAATATTTGTTTATTAGAGACAGATGATCCTATAAAGAAGAATCGACTGTCAGAACTAAACATAAAGAAAGCAGCATGCACAGGTATGGATGTAGTTAATAAGTCTCACCCAAAGAATGAACACTGACTGCTTTACGTCTTTACTGCCCAACTGATGTCAGTACTAACTGCTGTGATCTCCCTGAGGTTTTGAGATCACTCCTCTGAGCAAGGGAGAAGGAAGGCAGAGAGCATATGCCAATGCTCTCCAAGTCATCAGGAATTTGTAAAGAGGGTAAATACACTGTTACTGCGGTAGACCCTGTACCACCACTCCTCTTCCATGTGATACTATGAGCTAAGATGTTGGTACCTGCACCATTTCTGCCTTCTCCTACCTAGTGCCATCCATAGACACAATGACTTCTTTAATATCTGCACCCGCAGAAATATTCTAGCTCACACAGGATACAATTTTTTTTGCTGCAATCAGACTGTGTCTTCAGGGTAAGTATCCTCAGAAGTGAATGTCACTGTGGCTCCTTCCCTATCCTCAGACCTGAGTTCCTTTCCCACAGAAAAGTTAATACGCAAAGGAGTGGTGAGCATCCTGGTCTTTTTCTGACAGGCTGTTAGGATGTGGCCAGGATGTCCACCTGAAAACATGGACTGCAGATGCCATAATGAAGTGTGCTAATCTGATAAAATTTTTGTGCCTTCCACCCAGCTTCCTGGTTCAATAAGCAGAGTTTGTCCTTCTGAAGCTTTCTGAAAGTGCTATATCTGACTGTATATCTTTACCTCTGCCTCTTGAACTAAGACAGACTTGAGGCATAATGCCTGTTTGTCATATGTTGGAGAAAGGTACCTCTTTCAGATACATCCATATCAAAGAGGAATACATTAAAAGGAAGGTTTTTGCATTATTCTAAATCTGTGCAAACACCTACTGTGTGCAGAGTCCATCCCTGCCTAACCCCTGAGTGCTGCTGTCAGGGTGGATTAGTCAAGGGCAGTGGCTTTACTCATAGAGCTGGCTGAAACTCTTGCACAGAGTTTCCCCACTTAACCTTAAACAGTGGCTGCACAAAACAAGGACAGGGACCAATTCTTCTGTCTACCTTCATTTGCTGTATTGTACAACTAATGTAAAAGTATAGGGTTGTACTTGTGTATGCGTGTGTGCGTGTTTGCAGAAAGATGGGATCAGGAACTCCTCTTCAGCAATTCTGTAGGCAAACCCAGTATCAACTCCCAAGATTCCTCTCTCATCAAGACATCTCAAGAAAAACTTTAGTTCCAAATTTGGGACGTGGAGACTGTTTCTAGCAAGTTACATTTTCCTGCAAACCAGTCTTCTGGTGTGTATTGCTCTATCCCATACCCTCTCCCAGCAGGCAGAACTGTAGCTGCCTCTAAAACCTCCTGTAAAACATTAGTCATTCACTATGTGCCTTTTCTGCCCCTTTTTTTTTTCTGCCTCAAAACTCTGCTGCTGTGGTTCCCAGAACTGAGTTGGGGGAAATAAAAAAAAGAAGTCCATTGCAATGTTTCTGTTTGCTGTCATGTTTGACAGGACAACAAAGATTTCTCTATTGCGAAAAGATCCCAGCAGCTTTAGAAAATAGGAGGCCAAGACCTTGCAACAGCCAAGCTTTGGGTCCAATGGTTAAAACAGAAACCTGGCAAATACCTTCACTTGGAAATGACAAATTTGTGCTCAGATTTTTTATTAAAAAAAAAAAAATAATCACTCCAGAATGGATTTTTCAGTGTGTATTTTTAGTTCCAAACTGGAAACTCCCAGCTCTTCAAACAGTATGGATATCATTGATGAAAGGGGAGGAATATACAGACAGAGGTTTGGGGAATTTGGGGAAGGAGACCACTTGCTCAAGACTTCTGTGTGTCTGATTTGCAGTGATGCTTCTGATAGGGGTCTTCTACCTTTTTCTCACATTATAAATCCCTCCTGGGGAGACTCTGGCTTTTATCTCTCATGTAATATTTGACTGCTTTCTCTCCTCTTCACTGCCATGCTTAATCCTGCCACGTGTCTCAGCAGGATCTCCAAAATCTATATCCTTTCTGCTACATTCTGGGTAAACAGTTGTTGGCATCGACAACTACATAGCCAGCTCTGCTGCTTCCCTCAACATGTGGTGCTCCAAAAGTGTTCACAGCCTTTTTCACATGCTCTGCACATGAACTTGAGGTTGTCCCTGCTCCTGGAAGTCCAGCACCCTCACAGTAATACTGTCACCTGCAAGTGCCAAACACACTTAAAAATTAAAACCTCCATGAAGGGAGGCTGGGGTGGCAGGGGGCTGGGACTTGACATCAGACTGAGTGTTTTCATCCAGGACGGCTATCCAGCTTGGAAAGGGATGCAGGGTCACAGGCTGGGAACAGGGGTCCTTCAGAGCTGGGATTCTGTAGCAGGCTTGCTCATCCTATACTGTAAGAAAAAGCATTTGTGTGGACTCAGGCCAGCTTCTCATCAGTTCTTTCACGAGCTACCCTTTCTGAAAGGATACTCCTTCATCCAAAGTGGAGTTTTCTTCCTCAAACAAATTTGACTGCCAGTTCACAAATTCGATAGCAACTTGTGAAGCAAAGGATGTTATTCCAGTTACTGTAAGTGCTGGAATCTGTATTTCCCTTGATGTGAATTGCAGCACATTTTTCTGCAAAGAGTAAATTGGGTTCCCCAGGTTTCCAGAACCTGCAAAAGAAAGTTCTTCTGTTGGGAATGCATTGGCATGCATGACAGTGGGAGTGAAGTCACCTCAAACAGCTGTGGAAGACAAAGCAGAAGGTTACTGTAACAGACATCAGGAGTCAGTTTTCACTAGAAAACTAGAGAAGTTTTCTGACTTCTTATAGGGAAGTTGGAGACAAAAATCCCACTTGGACACATACCTGCCTTACACAGTGTATGGGTCACTTGGACTGAGGGGTGTGAATTACAGGACCTTCCTCACTCCCCCAGGATACTCACGTGGCTGCCTTCTTATATGGAGTCCAATCCACCCATTGCCATTGCCCATTTTCATAAGCAGTTAAGCCTATGTAGAATTTTGTTTCATAGGCATTAGTAACTACTCCTTTTGCCAAGTTGAAGAGGAACTCCTGGAAAAAGCACAAGGTCCATGAGGTGCAGGACTCAGCAGAGGGAGGGGGCAGGAGTCCCTGTGGAGTGGGGCTGGGGGCAGAGGGAAGCCAGTGCTGAAGGGATGCAGAAAGGACATCCCCCCTCCCCTGAAGAACAAGGAGGGTCTCTGAGTCCACGCCAGGGCCTGTGTCTCTGGCTGCAGTGCCCCTCTCTCAGCCCTGCACATACCTGCTCTGCTTCGGTGTTGATCACCACCAGGTGGGAACCCATCCCAGTGCAGTTCTGCTCGCTCTCAACCCAGGGCATCATATCATCCGACAGGTAATAGCACTTTTCTTGAAAGCGGTTCCAACCCTTTGGGCAGCATATCCATCTCTCTTCTGTGGTGGAACAAAAATCCCACTTTTGAACAAGATGTGATATCCTTCATTTTAGTGAGCTCAATGCAGGGTCCTAGTGTTAGGGGAGGGGTTTAAACCACATTTATAATCTGGACAGAGGTAATTGCCCTCTCCTGTGCTCCACAAGTAAAGCTGTCAACAGCCTGACAGGCTCCCATCACAAAGCTCCTGCCAGAAGTGCCTTTCCCTTTCTCTGTCTTTTCTGCCATGCCCATGCAATCTCTGTTTGGTGAGAGACACAGTTTTTGCCTTACCCTTCCTCAGGCAGTGAGATGGGAAGTAGTCAACTTGCACTCCTCTGAGAACACTTCCATCAGAGAAGTCTTGTCCAAGTGGATAGCTCTCAATTCATGCAGACTGACAGACATGTATAGTAAACTGATTTGGCAGCCTTGCTGCCACCACAGGCAGTTCCTTACACTAGGCAGGTTTTACTAGAGATCCGCCTTATAGCCAGGAAGTCACATGAGAGATCAAAAAAACCACAGATATATTCTCTCAAAGCATGAGGCTACATGCTTTGAGTCTATATATCTACACCTATGAGCTGTAGTCTGTACCGGAGTCTGAATATATCTCTGTATAGAATATATCAAGCTGAAAAATTAATCCAACGAAGTCAACAAAATTGTGCAATACAGCATTTTCTTTCCTCAATTTCCAGCTTCCTTCCTTAAAACAACCCAGCTCTGGCTGACAATCACATTCCCAATTTCAAAGGCTGACTAATAAAAGAGTAAATTTTGGTGAGGTTTTTAGTGTTGCTTATGAAGCTCTTAGCATCACTCACTTTTGCCTGCAGACACGTTGGGGACACAGCGCCACTCTGTAGAATTCTGAAGCAGAGTCTTGTACTGGCCATAGCTTTCATGAAGGAAAACAACTGGGAAGAGAGGAAAGAGAAGGAAAGTTCTACTGCCATCCTTTCCTCCTCATTCATGAGCAATCTGTCCTACCCTCCCCTTTCTGGCTTAAAGCACCCACAGAGACTCTGTTACATTAACAAGCTCTGAAATCTGTATCAAACAAGGAGATGAGAAACAGCAGGCCATTTCTCCCATTATGGGTCTCTCCTTCCTTTGAACAAGCATTAACTGGATGAGCGCCTCTCACCTCTCTTGGCTGAGAGACTAATTTTCCCAGCAGAAAAAAACAGCTTTGACATCCTTTGAGAATGGGGTCAGGAAAGGGTAAAAGAAGTCACGGGATAAGCTTAATAAAGGTGGAATATTAATATATATTCCTTCTTAATCTTCCCAGGTATTGCAGCTTTAGCACACCACTTTTACCCTTATCAAGCAGGTGTTGAGGCCTCACCAAAGGGAGTTAAGGAGAGGAAGTCATCACAGAGCAATATGACACTCCAGGAGAGTACAAGCAAAGGATTTCCCTTTCAGTGGATCCAAGCAGTGTGGGTGGGATGTGGCTGGAGCACTTTGATGGATTCACCCCCACCCTACTGAAATATGGGCAGCCTGGTACCAGGACTTCCAAGGAGATCACACTGGCTCCTTGGCTGCAACATTGTCACAGGGAGCTCTGAGAGAGAGACCAGGTCAGGAGAACCAACATCCAACAGCCAGCCTTTGGGGAACCTGCTCTGATGCCCTCTGACACTAAAGAGACTTCTGAGCTCTTGGTGGAAGGGGAGAAACCAACTGGTTTAATCCAGTGCTGGTTTTATTCAGGCAAGTGGGAAAATGAGAGGAGCAGTGGGAAGGCCTTGCCTGGGAAAAAACCTGAACTGTGGATGGGACCCTACTTCCTAAGATAGCAGAAGTGGGAGAGGGACAGCAGAACAGGCTGTTTTGACAAAGGGCATTTGCCTGCTGGCAGGGAGACTAAGATATTCGTTTTCCACCTGACAAAAAGGCAATCAATTTCTCCCTTCACCCCAAGGGAATTTAGAGACCCTGGAACCCACCAAGGCAGATGGTTACAAAGGCAGTTTTGATGGCGAAGACAGAAACAAGGAAGACCCAGGGGTTCAGCCAGAAGCAGTTTCTCTCTTCTGCTGGGGCTGAAAAACACAAGGCAAGAGTGGGGATCTCCCAGACCAAAGTCAGGGGCAGGATGACCCTGGTGGCTCCGTACCCCAACAACTTGCTGGTACCCTTGTTCCAAGGACTGGGGAGCTCTACACGTCCTGCTGTAACCAGGTCCTGCTGCCAGTCATTAGCAATGGGTCAGACCCACAGAGTAAGGCAACATGGGGGCTGCCCTGAAGCTTCTCTTTTATTTCACTTGTTATCATAAGCCCTACCTGTACTCTTCCCAAAGGGCACTCATCCTTTCTTTGTCCTGTCACACCACCTTTATCCCCAACACATCTTCCTTGTTGCCCTCCATTACCCCATCTTTCACTGAACGCCCTTTTCATACCTCTCTCCTCTTTGTCGCTCTTTAAAGCCTCTTTCCAAGACCTTTTATGCAATAGCATATAGTAATTAAAAGAAGTGACTTCCAGCTCAGTGTTTGCAGAGGCAGACACACAGAGGAGATTGTTTCCTCAGGGAGAACAGGCACCTTGAAGCTCTTGGGAGAGCCCTTGCTTGGTCCTCCTTAGAGAATAGATGCAAGCAGTGACTTGGGCTTAGCTTGATGCAGATAGTTTTACCTGGATAATGATACTAGGACAGCACTCTTCAGTCCCATCGTTGAGAGAAAAAACACTGAAGGGGATGGCAGACCATATTCTGCCTGGACTTTCATTCCCCCTGCCTCTGGAAAAAAGGTCATTCTCCCAGCCCGGGCACTCCCCAGTTCCTTCATCTGTTGCTTTGTTATTGTCCTAAGCCCCTTCCCTTGGTATAAGGCCAGCCACTGTACCATGCCTGTTATCTATCCCAGCCCTGTATTTTCCCCCACCTCCTCCTTCTTCTACAGGTGGACAGAAAGGAAGGCTTTGTGGTTACCTGCAGTTCCAGGACTGATTCTTCCTCGGTGATTCATTATCTCTACCACAGTATCACTCTTCTCCACCAAGAGTCCACATTACCAATATGGCCATGAATACAGCCTTCCTTCTGCACAGAAGACTGGACTAGGGCAGCTCCCACACTGGTGAGGAGCCTTCACAGTCTGTAATTCAGTGTGCAGAAAAAGCTGTATCCTCAGTGCTCCCCACAGCACATGGAGATGGGGGGATTTCCATCATTTCTCTGCCAGCACATTTCACAAGATGCTCATTGCAACACAGCAAGTCACAGAGGCAAATGAAAACAGATGAACAGTAGTATAATTCCAGCTCAACTATCCTCCCTTTGCACATATTCAAGCAGTTTTACAGGACATACTACTGGCCTTACGTCTGAGATGTTTGTTCTTCCCTGGTGAGTGAGTATGTGTGAAAATGCCTATGCTGTTGGTATTTGCTAGCAAAGGACTAAACCCACTCACAATTTCCTGCAAAAGGAAGTCAGAAAACGACAGAAAAGCACATCTGACTCAGTCTGGACAAGTCCCCATGTGAAGCCTGAGCCCAGTAATCCAGAGCACAACAAATAACTTGCCAACACTGTTTTTAACTAATTGCTCAGGAAAAGAGGATGGAGCATTGAGTGGAGGGATTTCATCGGACCTGTCATTATGGAGTTGGAGGTCAGAAGGAATCACTACACAGTGCCAGAATCCCTGTGCATCACAGTTTTACTTGGTCATGACTACAAAAGGCACAGCCATATGTGTTGCTTTTAGCACTGCTCAATGCGACTTGATTCAAAACCTTGCAGGATAAAGTGTCTCTAAGGATATCACTAAATAACCTCTACTGGACCTCCTTGTACTTTGAATGGACTGATGTGGGTACACAGCCTTTGCTCTTACATGTTCCATCAGCTAGTTTCTCCCTGTGAAGAGGTGTGCACGGATGCACTGAGAAAGGAATGAGATAGCTAACAAAACAGCACAAGCACATCAGTTGAAGACTGAAGAGATCAGGGCACAAAGCCAGTTAAAAATGAGGACAAGCCTAAATTGTGTGTAGAAAATATCCTCTGAGTATGTTTTCTCATGCAAAACAGGCTGCAGGCAGCGTCGAACCATCCAACAGCTCTGTTGCATTGGAAATATGGTCCATACATGTGCTTGCTAGTATTGTCATAGAAGATATGAGCTGCTAGAAGGCACTAGCAACTGGATTCACAGTGCAGTGAGAGATTCTCAAGTGACATTTTAAAAAGTTCCCAACTATCATGATGCAGAATGGAACTGAATAGTACCACAGATGCCCCGAAATGAGAATGCATTGTATTTGTTATTGCTCTAAAATATACTTACTTTTGCACATATGGGTGGGGAGCTGATTTCAGCTGATCAGTATGGAGACTGCAGAGAGTGCAAAACTGTCAGAAGGAAAATGGTTTTTAGTTCACATGGTTTAAATCTAATCCAGATGGATCTAAGCAATTTACAGATTTATTCATGACATGTAAGTAACTGACAAACCCTGATCTGTATATTCAGAATAAGCATCAGCAATCCAACAGATAAAGTACAATACCAGTCACAAAATATTAATAAGTACCTACAAATTTCTAAACATCTTCACATAACTAGTCCCCAAAAGCTCTAACCCCCACATACACACATTCACATGATTACTTGTGCAACCTCCTGTCTCCAGCCTCTGCCACATGAAGTACAGGCTGCAAGAACACATCCCCTTTGCTGGGAGCAGGGGTTCCCCTGTTCTCATAAACTTCCTGCTGGAGCTGTAGATTCATGTAGTATCCACGCCACTTCCTATAGTCTGCTAACCCCCAGGCGAGTGAGAAAATACAAGGTCACATATGCACATTGAAACTGTGAGTCTGTACATGCTGCACCCCTCACTGCCAGCAATGCATGCTACCCATAGCATCCAACAGGGAAGATGCTCTGTTACAGAGTTTGCAAAGTTGCAGGGCAACTGTCAAAGCAGATTTCAGATGCCACTTCCTTCCCACTTCTCTCTCTTCTCTTTGTTGAAAATGTTCTTGCTTATTCTAAACTTTTTCCCCCCCAGGCTGATTCTTCTCTGTTTCAAAAGCCTTTTACTAATTCCCTGGTTACTGTTAAGCCAGTTGATGGTCATGTTCTTCTTTAACAATAATGGTTTTGGGGCAAATGCCCTCTCAAATAGTTTCAGGTAGTCAGTTCACACATATGTTTATGTTCACATTCCTGTTTTATCAGTTGTTGCTGTCCACACGACTTGACCGATATGCAGGTCTGTGCAAGCACCCTCACAAGAAAACACTACAGTGTGTTTGCCCAGGGTCTAAAGCAGAGAGACAGCAAATGACTTTCTTTTCAGCATCGCAAACTAAGCTATTATTCTCAGCAGTGGACCTCACAACATTCAGGTGACTAACAGCTCTGTCCTGCTCCAGGCTAAAGAGTCTCCAAGTGGTGACATCTGTGCACTTGGCCTGCACAGGAACTGCTTAGTAGTTGTGGTGCCAGGCAGCTGGAATCAGTGATGAGAGAGGTTAACTTTTCAGTTGAAGGCTCTGGAACAATTGCAAATTTCTTGTATCTCCAAAATGGCAGAAATTTTTTCTTTCCTGTTCCATAAAGACCAGCAGCACGCTTGGGGAGAGCATGTATCAATGACCTCAGTCTTCCTGCACATCTTTCCACAGTTCTGTAAGCAAAGATGCTCAGCTGTTTTCTACCTGCTCCTGTGTTTTGCCAATAGATGAGGTCAGTGCAAGGGACACAGACACCAAGTTGAAGAATTTGGCTTACCTTTACTTACGGTTAAAGCAATAACAATAAAATAACAGGTAAGGACAAAACAGAATAAGATAATAGTACAAAGCAGTAAAATAAAAGACAAAATAGTACAGAAAATAAGTATTACTATATGTGGTCGACCATAGTGATTAAATAAGATAAATTACTAATTGCCCTGATTACCATCATGCAGATCCACAGTCGCACGGGCAACCCCAGTTGCAGCAAGAACATGGAGAACCTGTCTGGACAATTGGGAAGTCCTATGCAGTGCGTCCACTTGTATCACAGAATCCCAGAATGTTAGGGATTGGAAGGGACCTTGAAAGATCATCTAGTCCAATCCCCCTGCCGGAGCAGGAACACCTAGATCAGATCACACAGGAACACATCCAGGCGGGCTTTGAATGTCTCCAGAGAGGGAGACTCCACACCCTCTCTTGGCAGTCTGTTCCAGTGCTCTGTCACGCTTACTGTAAAGAAGTTTTTTCTCATATTCAAGTGGAACCTCCTATGTTCCAGCTTGAACCCATTGCCCCTTGTCCTATCACTGGATGTCACAGAGAAGAGCCTGGCTCCATCCTCCTGACACTCACCCTTCACATATTTATAAACATTCATTAGGTCACCCCTCAGTCTCCTCT
>VZTO01014828.1:1750-21242 GCA_013400615.1 Syrrhaptes paradoxus
GGATTGTCTTTACCAAGTGATTTTCCTTTTCCCTTGACTCTGTTGTATACCCCACATTTTCCCTTTTCCCTAAACAATTATATGCATTAAAATTATAAGCCAGTACGCAATTCTTTGGTGCCGTCTCACCTTAATTTGCCCCAAGGGAATATATACATAGAACCTCCGCAAACCCCACTCGTCCCACACAGGGTGGTTCTATGAGCTGGGTCACGACACTTGCACAGCTCAGTGGAGACAAAGATGTCATTAGAAGCAAAGTATATGCCCAAAGCAAACAAAACTTATGGTCTGAAG
The DNA here is from genome assembly GCA_013400615.1 of Syrrhaptes paradoxus. Classification (NCBI taxonomy): domain Eukaryota; kingdom Metazoa; phylum Chordata; class Aves; order Pterocliformes; family Pteroclidae; genus Syrrhaptes; species Syrrhaptes paradoxus. The sequence goes on from VZTO01014828.1 coordinate 2,048, forward strand.
GAAGTGAGTTCCCAGCTTTGAAGCCAAGCTGTAGGACTGACAGAAGAGGGTTATTTAACATCAGTACTGATTCACATTGCTTTCTATATCACATTTACAGTTACTCTGTGAAAATTTGCCAGCATAACAAGTCCAAGTGCAAATATACACAGCAAAGTATACCAAAGAGTAAATGGAATCAGATTATCATAGACACGTTTCTCTGCTTTTCATATACAGTGCTTTATGAGTAATACTTTTTTTCTAAAGCAACAGTATTTTCTAAAACAATCTTCTAATAAACAAGACTGTAGCCAGGATATGGTCTTGTAGTCCTCTCTGGATTTAATCTGAATTCAAATGCAGTAACAAATAACACGCATTTTTAAAAAGAACCTTTCAAACCATACTGCTGTTCTAATGCCTCACAGTTAATTCATTAATTAAGACATTTCCATGAAAAATACTAAAGTCCAGAAAGTGGAGTAGGGCGCAGAGGAAAATTATATTGAGCTCTACTTTCATTATAATCTTAATACAACTAAAGGAAAATGCGAGTTTGTTGAGGCTGAGAGCGATTCCTTTTCTGAATGACAATTTCCATCACATTTTTTAAAAAAAATTCAAGTATAGACCAGAAAATAGGTGGTATTTTTCCAACATTATATTTTCATTATGTTAATTCAGATCGCAAGCATCTGATGTTTTTTCAGATCACATAGATACTTAAGATTATTATTTCTTTTATGTATATATACACAATTTAATAAATTGCATGCTGTTGGCTTCTGCTATTGATTTCTATTCCCCTTTTCTAAGCTGATAAAGGCAAAAAGGGTATATCTGCTTGGTGACATTCCCCATATATAAATGCATACTTTCAGCAAAGGCATGCCCTTTCCCAACATTTTTTTTTTTTGGTTTGCATTTAACAAAATAACTGCAAATGTCAGGTATTAGAAGGGTTGAAACAACCTTTTCTATTTTGTTGTCTTTAGAACCCCATCTTTTATTCATGACTTCTCTCTTGGTGCTGGAAGGGAGGCTGTGTTGCTATAGCAATGCCCTGCATATCCTTGTGGATAGCTTACAGTTTCACTTTTTTTAAACAACAAAGGGCCATTGATACTACATGTTGCCAAAGGTTACAAAAGTTGAATTCTAAAATGGAAATATTTCTTCTATAAGACTGCATAGGATATATGCCATGCAAATTCAAAGCTTGAAGTAAACATACAGCCCTTTTGTGAATACAGATGAACCTAGTATAATACTGTTTGGCTTCAATATATTATTCATAAGAAAAGTATTTAAAATATACTCGTTGATCTAGTGTTTTCAAGGTATAAATGTTCAAAGATGTACAACCTACTCCTATACCTTTCTGACCTGCAGTAGAAATAAAGCCTTTCTACATTTTAACAGTTCTGGATAATAAAATACAATGTTGTATTCCAATTATGATTTAATGGTAAATACACTCCCAATGTCAGGGAACAGTCACCTTGTAGAAGCTTCCCTGCCCACAATGGATATTAAATATAGTTGAGTGTCCTTCAAGATTTCTCAAGTATGGTTTTTGTTCCTACCCTAATTGATTTATCTTCTGTCAGATTTGAGTCTCACAGACTGATGTTTACATAATACAAATTCAATAATGGTTCAACAAGTTAAATCAAATGAAGAGTTAGATGGAAAAATTTGGGGTTACAGTAATAAAAAATAAATTTATACTGGTGATTCAGCAGGCAGCACCAAATGACTCAGACTAAATGAAAGAGAGTAACAGGCAAAACATCTCCCATCACTACTGCAGAGCAGTAAGTCAGAGAGGAAATCCAGGCTTTTCCACCCTCAAAGTGCAACACAGGTGGAACAAATACCTCCCGTGCTGGGTTTACGGCAGATATTCACTGTCTCTCTCCTACTACAGCTGCAGGAGGACCTAAGCCATTTCAGGAGGTGTTTCAACTGATTGATTCAGTTTCCCATGTAATCCTTCTAGCACCGCCGCCTGGCAACCACAAGGGCCAGGTTCAATCTCTAAATCACTAAAACACTTAAAACAAGCCAGCCTTGCTCTCCCTTCTGCAGAAACCTGACACACAAAGGCCACCGCTTGACGTACAGCAGCGGTGCACATGGAGCTGCTCCTACCTGTTGCAACTCACCCCGGCCCACTCCTTTCTCCCAGCTACAGCGATGGAAGTCTGCTGGGGCCGGGCAGGAGGTCAGTTCAAGAAAATAGCTGTCCTTCCACTCAAAACTGAAATCTTCTTTAAGTTTCCAAATCTCACTAGGTTTGTAAACCCATAAACAGTTGCTAACATGACTGCAGGGGCAGAGTGCAACTGAGGAAACAAGGGAAAATTCGTCAAATATCATCCTGACCTGGACCATCTTGGTTCTGGACAAAACTTCTCCACTACCAAGCAGAGAGTGGGAAGTGTGGGCTTAAACATACTTTGTTCAACTGGAGAAAAAGGAAAAGAAACACTGTATACAACAATTCACAACAGGCAACACCACCGTCCCAGCACAATACTTGGCAAAAAAACTGACTCTCTTCCTCCAGCTGCTCCTGACCCCATGCTCCTCCTGACAGCTTGGTCTGCTGGACCTGGTCTTCCTGCTGAGGACCTGATCTGCTGGTGCTGGCGCTGCTCTGCCATCCCACATTTCACGGCAGTCCCAAGCAGTTCAGGGAGACAGTGACATGCCAAATCCACCCAGGAACCTTGTCCCAAAGGAAGGCTTTACCAGTGAACTCTTGGCTCCTTGCAGTTTTGGCACTTCACTGTTTTTTTTCCTCCCCAAAATCCTGAACTGCAAATTTTGGTTATGGTACCTCCTTCATCCCAGGGAACAGCTAGGCTGCTTGAGCTTTTCCCAACTTAATTACAACAGTTCTGTTCTCACCTGTTTTACAGCTTTATTTTACAGCTCAGAAGTGCCCCTTGGAAACTTGAGAAGCTGCCAAGAGGGTCAGGTTGCATTGCCCTAGCCTATCAGCCCATTTCAGCCATCATTATGCAAAGGAGGGTCTCACAGGGACAGGAGAGCTCTGAACCTGGGTTTCCCAGAGAAGCACTGTCTTTGTCCTCCTTTACACCTGCAGTCAGGCATATGAGGATATATTACCACAAACAAAAAGACTAAAGTGAAGATAAAACATGCCACAATATCAGCTTGCATTCTCCAAACTACCACAGGTTTTTTTTGAGAAAAAAATACATTACCTTTCTTTTCTTACATGATGAAAACGTCTCAAAGCTAGCTAGAAAATCCTTGCTGGACACCTACAAGGCTGCTGTGTTTGAGCCTGTGCCCCCACCAAAAATGGTCTGTAGAAAGAGTATTTAGGCTATGACTTCATTGCCTATAGGAAATGAGGAGGGGCAGGAGGGCAAACCCTGTTGCTCTCCCTCAGCCAACTCCATGCTGCTGCCCTCACTCCCATGCAACACCAGTGAGTGTGGCAGAGACTGCCAGTATGGAGATAGCAGAAACTGGAATCCAAGCTGTCTGTAAATCCTGTTTGCATTTATGGCATTTGGTGTCACAGCCTTTTTCTGAAGGATATTTCTTGCTGCAAGGGGAAAAGATGTGTGCAATACTGCCGGGCCAGGAGTGCTGTACTCAGCCATGCTGCACACAAGTATGCTGTTAAGCTAGGACCAAGGACACCCAGAGCAAAACTCTTCTTATGTCTCCTCTTTGAAGCTCACCTCAAGTCTGTGATGGAGCCCAGATTTTGGCTGAATGTTGGTTGCGACTGATTGGTAATTCTGAATCCAGGCATGGGTGTGTACCTGATGCAAAGACACTCTTACCTCTCCACTGAAACATGAAGCACCAGTTCCTTCTAGATCCCCCTAAGTGGTTTAGCATACTTTTCCCAGAGCTCAAAGCTGTGGGCACCCCAGGCTTACATTTTGCCACCTGTTTCCTCTATTGGATGCCCCTTGCAGGAGTCCTGTTGGGTACCAGGGCTTCTGGTAGGATACGTTGCTTTGGCTTCTCAGCAGGAGATATGTCAGCAAGGCAGGGAAGGCAAACAACCCCCTGCTTAAAATAAAGCTCTCAGTCTGAGACAAGGCATGCAATATTAAATACAATGATAGATTGTACATAGGCAGCTACCCCAAACTACCCTATGCAGGTTTTAATGACTTGCACCTCCCAAACGTGGGCCAAGCTGTGACCATGAGCTGGAACCCAAACTAGCCAGGTTAGCAGTCTCAGGATGTAAGACTTACGTGTCTGAATCTTTTATCCTTCTTTCCCTACTGTCAGGCTGCTTATTAAAACCAACATTTGTGAGTTTCACAAAAGAACAGTTTGAGGTGATCAGGAAATTTTGTTTTGTGGGTTTGTTTGACAAAAAAAATTGTCTTTAATGGCTGTTTACCATTCAGAAGGATTTTTGTTTCACATATAGTGGTATTTAGTGTTTGAAAAGCTACTACTTCAGTAACAAATTTATTTGTTGCCATCCTGCTTTAAACAAGATTATTACTTTTGGTTTACTCTGCTTGCTGCAGTTTCACTGCAACTGAACCTGGCGTCATAAACTCTTTGCCAAGAGAGATATCTACCTACCTCCTATGAATTACCTGATTATATGTACTGATCACCCCCTGTCACTCCCAAGTTCTCAGCTGCCTGTCCCTCTTCCCAAACCCTCTCTAGCCCTGTTTTCATGCTTTCCTCACACTGCTAGCTTTTGACCTCTTATACATTCTTCTTCTCTTCTCTGACACATTTTACAAACATCTTCAACCATATGTCTGCTCTTGCAAAGCTAAGTCCCCTCTCAACATGCTCTTAAAGATGAAGTCTTGGTTTATAACAATATACCCACGTGTGTAAAAATTACTCCTGGGTAAAAGCAGTTCTATACTCAAGACTGGTTTGAGCAACAAAGAGACGTCGTGGTCTAGATTAATAAAAGCCTTATTTCTCTTTTGTTTGTCCACACTTCATTGGTATGTTTAAACACAGGATTTCATGTTGTGAATTCTAAGCAAACCTACATGCATTGGACCTCCCTCTTAAACAGAGATCAGTGATTACTGTCAGATAAAAACTACAGGAAGATGGAGCTGAAGTTAAGATGCATATGGTGGTGGCTTCATGTAAAACTATTGGAGGGCTGGATTGTAGCATTCTAAAAATCAGGTTTCATAAACCCTTGGAAAATCAGGATAAATCAGACTTGAAATAAATACAAATATTAAGAGATCTAGGTCATTGTTTTATGCTGCCCTTCCCCCCACCTGTCCATCCCCCACATATTCAAGGGCCTCGCATATTGGCCTGGAATAACATGACCTAATAATAATGAGATTTTGATTAGGCAAATATGGTTGTTGAGGCCAAATTAAGAGACCTGCAGCTGTTCCATGGAGCTATATTGAAGCTTATATGTTTACCATAGCCTTTAGAGAGTTTGTTCTTAAAAGTATAATAATAAATGCTATAGCAGACCATGAGAAACTGAAACTTTCCACAACTGAAAAAGAGCTCTTAGATGATGGGGGATTTTAGTGCTTGTACACCCAGATAAAATCCACTTTTAAAAGCACACTTCATTTTTTATATTTTCTTAATGTCACAATAGAAGGGGTATTTACACAGTCATTCAAAGAAAAATAAAAGATGAAAAAACTTTTTACATTACACAATTTTTAATTTTAAAGTTAATTTTCACATTGAAATGCAATACTTTTTAAAGAAAATAATAATTCTGAATCCATCACATTTTCTGAAGGAAAGTTCTGTAGTTTCATGTATTAAAGAGGGACTTTTCCTCTTGCACAGAAAAGAACTCCATGTTCAGTGTAGTGCAGAATATTAAATGGTTATGCTTAAGACACATATTCTAGACAATTTTGCCTGTGTTTCATACAAAAATGATAGGATAAGAATAATTCTAGGCAACAATATCTGACAGTTGAGGTGTATGTGCAAACACTTTAATACATTGTTATTGGGCAATTTCCAGCATCCAAGTGATAAACCTTGGGAAGAATTTTACAACTGATGTGAAAGATGACTTAGACAAACCTACTGTGGACCAAAGGGACACAATGATGTGTCCAGGAAACCAGGGAGGAGGATGTTGCAGAGGTTTAAAGAGAAACATTTCTCTACTGAAAATAAAATTTTTGAAAAATAAGTATGGGGATTTGGGGATTCCTGACACATGCAGTTCTGAGTAGCAGAAGGGCTAAGTGTTGTGCAGAAGATATCTTAGCTAGTGGCACTAATAATCTCTCTATCTTAACTGTTAGTTAACATGATCTACTGTCTGTTTTCCCATATTGTCCTTTGTAAATTAACCCCTTCAATGTTGTTTGAGCTTGCAGAAATGATGGACATGAAAATTAAGGCCTTACTCAATCATGTCACACTGTTCACCTAGATTAGATGTTGTCCTCCAAAGGTTTAATAAAATGCTACATGAAGAATTATTGTCTTCCATTTGTTCACAATTATAGTGTCTTACATCTCTTGTCTTTTTCACTTTCTTACAACAGCAATTAAAAAGCAGTGTGCCCTTCACAAACTTAGGAAAGCCATCAAGGCTTTCCAACATCGCAAAGAAGTTTACAGCATCCCTCTGGGTCTAGAAGTGATGAATCAAGTTTTAGCATTTTATCTTCCATTTTATTTGAATTATTTTTTTAAATATAGCTTAGGCCACACCACAGTTGCTAGTAAGACTAAGCAAACAGTTCATTCATCTTATCAATTTGGAAAATTAAGCCTCCATTTGTATACTTGGTACTTGCACACACTTTTAAATTTGTGTGCGTGCTTTGGATTAAAACCAACATTTCAGTGTGTCCCAGGAATCTGAAAAGGAGACTGTGGTAGTGCTCCAGCACTGATGAGGATGAAAACCAATTCATCAAATTCCACTGGAATTTGCAGAGTCTTTCCTTTCTCTTGAAAGTTTATCCTGAAAAAAATACCCTCTTGGGCATATGAATTATCAGTGACATTTAAGAGGGCAATCACGCGTTCATTTTCAGCTTTAAGAACAATTAATAACAGAAGAAACACCTGCTAGCTCCAAAGAGAGTGCTGTTTACTACTTTATAGCAGGGTGTTTTACCTTAAAACCTATTGCAGGATGAAGGGAAATTTTCTTCTTTATTCTCCTGTCATTTTCAGTTATAGCACACGTGTCTGAAGACAGTTAATTAAATATTTACAAATATTCTGACTTAAAGTAGCTCCTGGATTCTTCCTTGTTCATTGCACAGTTCTAGGTTGCTGATAACACTATAGGAACAAATATAAAATGGGAATCCCATAGACCCATTTGATCCTAACTGGTTTTTTGGAGTGTCAAGCAGACAAACTGCCCCTCTAGAATTCCAGCAATGGATGCAAAAGAGATCCCATTACACCCGATACAGAAATGACTTGACAAGAAGCAAGACAAGAACATCCTTTCTTCAGGACTGCATTTCCACACATCAGGACCCTTTACAGTGATGGAAGCAATCTGGCAGGAAGCAGGGGAAAAATGACTGGAACAATTTTTGATCAAGGTAATTTTATCAAATTTTATATCAGAGGGTAACCACAGGAGACAAGAGTCTAACAGAAGAATTAAACTGATATTGCTGAGCATGCATAAAACTGATAATGTTTGCAAATTCAGAAGATTTTAAGTAACATAGTCCTATAATCAGTGTATAATATAAATGCAGGTACTTTCTGTAGGAATACTGGTGAAATCAAACTCAAGTTTTCTGGAGACTTAGCAGTAGAAGCAATTATTCTTCTAAGGCAATGTGTGAAGTTAAAGTGGCTGCTACATCCAGTCCCAGGAGGTGGTAGTGTGCTGCCCCCCAGAGACTGCATCAATTGCTTCTCTTAACCCTCTTTCAATATTAGCAGCAAAATCTTGCGTCCTTGCTTTACTCTGATCTAGTTAGTTCTGAGCAGCTGTAGGCTTCGGTGGCCATGTGAAGGAAAATAATCATTTTCTTTAGTGCTGCAACTGAAATCTTATTCTAAAGGCAATAGGTAGGTGCAGCATCTTGTGCTTGTTGTTATGGTGTATCTGAATTTTCCAATTTATCTGCAGTCACAAAAATACATTTGGATAGATACTGTTTGCTCATATAAAATCACGTCCCCATATACTGCTTCTTTGTGTTTGTGTTTAAGAAAATAACATGAGAGATTTGACTGCATCTTATCTGCTTAGCAGCCATCAAAACGTACTGAGGTGAGGAAGGCTTCCCACTCATTCTTACAAAGCCTCTCTATCTGCCTGAGTTCTTGTTTGATCTTCAAAAAGCAGTAAGATGTCACAGCTGCAATGGCACCAAAACGTATACAAAGACATGGACAATTGTGTAGCGGAGGAAATAGTTGTACCATTAAAAACCATTAAAAACCAACAGGCCTAGGAAGCAAGACCTCTGGGTTGAAACACTGACAGCTGACTCACAGGCTCAGTGGTGCCTGCCAATCTACATATACTTGGTTTTTCATTAGGTCTCTCAAATCTTGTCTGAGCAAATCAGTCTCATGTCTCTCCTTCCTGGGCCTCCATTTCTCCTGGTTCCCTCTCTTTCTTTGTTTTGGTCTCCTTTTCCCCCCCTCAACTTTTTAACCAACCTGAACGTGCCCAAAGGACTTCTTTCTGCTTCATGTCTTTTCTTCTTAGAATTCTCTGCTCATATTCATAGAATCATAGAATGGTTTGGGATGGAAAGGACCTTAAAGATCATCGAGTTCCAATCCCCCTGCCATGGGCAGGGACACCCCCCACTAGACCAGGTTGCTCAAAACCTCATCCAGCCTGGCCTTGAACACCTCCAGGGATGGGGCATCCACAGCTTCCCTGGACAACCTGTTCCAGTGTCTCACCACCCTCACAGTGAAAAATTTCTTCCTAATATCTAATCTAAATCTACCCTCTTGCAGCTTATACCCATTACCCCTTGTCCTATCACTACCCCCCCAATCAAGAGTGTCTCCCCATCTCTCCTGTAGACCCCCTGCAGGTACTGGAAGGCTGCTATTAAGTCTCCTCAGAGCCTTCTCTTCTCCAGGCTGAACAACCCCAATTCTTTCCACCTGTCCTCACAGGGGAGGTTCTCCAGCCCTCTGACCAACTTCGTGTCTCTCCTCTGGACTCTCTCCAATAGGTCCAGGTCTTGCTTATTTTGGGGGCCCCACATCTGAACACGGTACTCCAGGTGGGGTCTTATATTGTAAATTTCAACTGTGTGTTTCACAATTCTAAAACCACAGTCTATTCAAAAGTAATAAAGTTTGGCACTGAGATGCCCACAGTATTTTTCTACTAATTCTTACTGCTTTAGCATCCTCTCCCCACCTCTACATCCACCTATCTCCTGTTTTTTCTCTGAGGTCTCTGAGGCTAGGTCCACTGTATCTTAATTTTGGTTGAAACACAAAACTGAACAAAAATCCTGGTAGAAAATATTTGCTATAAGGTCTTATAATGTCAGGGAAAGAAAATTACTCATTTCTCTTCTGCCCTTCATTTTCAATCAAAATGGAAATTTGTTATTTACAATAAACTGGGAGCTTGTCGTATTGTCTTCAGCAATAGAAAACTCACATGCATCTTGAAGACGGGAGAAGTGATGTAGAAAAGGCAGGGTTAGATCTGTGAGAGACTGATTACAAAGCAAGTACACATCTTCTGGGTACCAGATAGCTCAGTTCCAAGGGTTTTTTGTGAAGCAAGTGGGGAACGAGGTGCAGGAAATATAACATAAAGTCACACATATGTGGTTCACTCTAGCTGCAGAGACATTTAGCACTCATACAAATTTTTGAAGGATATTTTCACAAGGTTAAAAGCAAAGATCCACATAGATAAACAGTAGAAGCATATCCTCATCAGTTTATCAAACTAGCAAATTTGACAACTGAGCTCACAACACCTACTTGGGGTTCAGGATGTTTCTCACAGGTCTTCTGCTATTCTTCATGCAAAACCATAGTCTCTTGCCCAAAGGACTTCAGGGAGAACACACAAAGATGCAAGAACAGGGGTAGTCTTGCGTGCTTTCCCTATTCCACGCCAACCAACTAATCCAAGTCAGACTATTTTAACTATAGTCTAGTAAAGAGCTCAGAGCTGACAACTCCCCCCACCTTTATTTCCTTAACTGTGAGAAGAAAAGCTCTCACTTCCTTGTGTCTGACTGACTTAACAGAGTAGTTTCAATGATTGCAAACAGCAGCTGTTGGTTCCGACAGGTGTATGTCAGAAGCAAAAAAAAAAAAAAAAAACAATAAATAAAATAAGATAAATAAAAAAAAAAAAAAAAAAAAATAAAAAAATTTGTAATCAGTAGAGAGTTGAAATGATCTTTCAACAGATGGGGATTTTAGTATTGAACATATTTGTTAGTTAGGAGAATGGTACAACACGCATCTGCCACTTTCCCTCTTGAATTCACCAATCTTCGGACAATGTTTGAAAACGATTGTGACCTTTATTAAACCGATAGGCACAAATAGTCAGATAAGAGAGGTTTGATTCTTCCCTTAATTCACTCAGCTGACATTTCATGTGCGTACAAATGTGTATGGACTACATGGGCGAACAACATACAAGATGGTTATATGCATGTTTATAAGCAATCTGCAGCGATAATGACACCGACTGAAAGTTTAAGGGAATGCAAATCCCGCTGCGAGTGGAGCGAGAGCTCAGCTAAGCCCTCGGGGATGCAGCGCCGGTGCCCTCCCGACGCCCAGGTGAGGGGTGATGGGCGCCGGGCAGAGCACAGCGGCGGCAGTGGCGTCCCCTTGTCAGCAGAGTAATCAAACAGGCTAGATTGGTCACTGTCTGCCTTTGTCCGGTGCTGACCTACCCGTCGCGCTGAGGGACATCTTTGTCTCACTTTTCTTTGGTCACCGAGTTCATGGAGCTCAATGGGCCGCGGCTGGCAGTCCATTAACGGGGTTCTCAGCCTGGCCCCAGGCCACCCAGGAGACCCGCTGCATGTTCTCACTGAATGGCTTCACTGGTGGCCCATTCAAATGCGCTAATGTCAGAAAAAAAGAGTTGAATGGAGGAGCCAATGTACACCATTGCTCAGGCGAAGTGACTGCAGCCTCCAACAAAGCCTCCCCTGTGGCGATGTTAAGCAGAGTTATCAATAGTGCTAAGGCAGAGCAAGAACTAATGCTCCAATCATGTCATCAACAGGTGGCACAGATGCAGCCACTTCAATACAGAAATCACAGGGCAACATTTCCTGGTAATTCTATCCTCTTTCCAGCGCTAACATACAGAAAAATGTGCAGATGTCATGTGGCTATCTTGTAGTGTGTCAGACCCCCTTGAACCGAGCTCCAAAGGACTTTTTTGTTTCCTGTTCCTTTTACTATTCACACCAACTGTAGGCAATGTTAAAGTCTCATTTTGCATGAAGCAGAAAAGTTAGGTTTTAAGGTACACATAAATAATTTCCTTTACTTTTTCTGAGTTGCATGAATGAAAGGAAACTGTTTTGGTATTCACAACAGTACAGGACACATTATTACACCATTTCATTAATTCTTAGAGGGCACATTATGTTCTTTTGATTTATTTCAAAAAATATGGATGAACTCCTGTGCACTATGACCATGAACATCCTTTCTTCTCACTTGAGTACAATGTTCACCTCTAATGTTTTGGAGACAAAACAGGGCACAATAAAAACAGGGCTCCTAACAATTCTGAATGCAACATTTATACCAAGTGAATTTGCAAAATACATCCAAGGCAAAGAACTGCCACAGTTTCTGATCTAGTTAACGACTCATAACTTTGGCAATGGATTTCCATGGCTCATAGTAAGTGGTAAATGTGCAGCAGAAGGGAAGTAACCATCTCCCCAAAACACCTTACTTCTGGGCAAGACGTGTTGGGCCTGAAGACTGGCATTCATTTTCAAATCATTTGTATGAGACAGAAGGGGAGAAAAAAACACACTGAAGAAAATTCTGTTGTCAGGGGAAATTCCAGGACTTAAGGAGACTGAGATAAGACTCCTTCCGAAAGTGATTTCCACAATTACAGGCAATCCCACAGGCCATGGATGCAAAACACTCACCAGAAAGCTTTCCTCAACTCTGTAACTAACCTGAAACCAAAAACCGCAACTGCTGAATCACTCGAAGAAACAGAAGAAACCATAACAATGTTTTAGGTCTTTATTCTACAAACAATTGGTCAAATACAATTCCCAGATCATTTTAGGAAGATAATTGAGCCTCAGGCTACAAAGGTGAGAGGAAAAATTCCCTAGCAGTCCAACCTGGGCAGGGTAAACCCTCTTATCTGGACTTCTGCTCCTTTTTGAACCCCCTGCTTCCCAGCAGTGGATACCTTCCACTTCACAGACACAGGAGAGAAACTGTGGGCCAGAAACATGAACTAGGCAACAGTCAGTCCTGCGCAAGCAACGGATTTAACATTCCTCCACTTCAATGGAAAGAAAAACCACTATGACAGAATTGATAAGGAGAGCTAAGACTAATGACATGCAGGGGAGTGGTTTTCCCATTGGCATCATGTGAACTGGTACATAGAAGTTTTGTCAGAAGGTGGGGTTTTTTCCAAGCTACTGTAACTTTTTTTAAAATCCATGACTGTGAATACAGAATTCATGAAGTCAATACCAATATTGAACTAAGATTTAGTTTACCTGTTTGCTTAATTTTCTGGATACCATTTGCATTATGTATCAATAGGTTCTTCACTCATGCATAATTCCAAATTCAGGCTGATAGCAGAAAAAAATTGTGATACAGAGTGATAACATTTCCAATCACTAAATCAAGCTGTCTGTGGGATATGTGATTACTTATTAAAAGCAATAAGACAGCTCCACTAAAAAAAAAAAAAAAGTTTTTTCTTTCAATTCTATAAAAATATAGAGAAATTACTATAAGACACAAATGAGCCCTTTATAGACATTTATTCATTTACATCAGGTTTTCCATGACTCCTTCCATTAAACTTAATGCATTTTGTTTTCTTTCTCTGCACTTTTGAAAGGTGGAGGAAAACACAAAGGCTATCCTGATAAAATAAATGTTTTCCCTAGTACCCAGTTGTGGACTAAATGTTATTACTTGTTTTTCACTCTACATCCAGCATACAAAAGTTCTAGAACATTTAACAGAAATTTTGTTTAAGAAGAAGTCTAACCTGCAGACTTCAGGAACATTTAAGCTGTGTTCATTATCATTATGCATTTTGTAATAATTTTCATTCCAGTTGGAACTTGTCAAAGATTTGTTGTTCAGAAAAAAAAAATCTTTTTTTGATGTTTTCACCTTAAATGCTGCTATATATTTTTTAAAGGATTTTCTAAAAGATTCTACCTGAATAACACCAGGAAAAATTTCTCCTTTAAAAACTTTTTAAAACTGATTTGCCCCAAGGAAAGCTGCTTGTACTTAGTGCAGAATCAGCTGTTTTTCATTATTTCCTCCTTCTTTGACTCTGTATGCCAATGACCATAAAGGCTCAGCAGATCTCTGTGGAACTTTAAATTGTGAAGCAGGAAAGAAACTTCAGTTGTTTTCTACAACTTAGTCTTCAATGCCTTTATAAACGTGTGCAAAACCACAAACCACAGTATTTTGCAGATGGATTTCTCCTTCCACATCTCCAGTTTTCCACTTATAAAAGTTGCTCTTTCACGTTGCTGCCCTGCACAGCTGGCACACCAAGGAACCTGCTGACTCTCCCAGAGGAATGAGCAGTAGGCTTCCATACCGAGCTGGCACAATGGCTCTTTTTACACAACTTTTGGTCTTAAAGTACATGCCAAAGTATTTTATGGGATAACATTGATATTCAGAATTTATTTATTTTAAACTTTCATAAAAATCACGACTAATAGCTCGTACTTGCTTTTCAAAATGTTAGGATTTACAATGTTGATTGCTTCTGTTTCACCCAGGTTTAGCACTCTGTTGTCTGGTAACAGAACATATAGTGAGGACTTGAAGGTCGTACATGTAAGACCTCAGCCCTACAAATATGCTTAATATACCTACCTGTTTACACTCAGAGGAATAATTAATTTAACTAAAGCAGGTTTTGGCTAAAACAATGTTTTCTTACACTTTCAAATACATTTTTAATATATCCAAATATAGAACAGGAATGGATTGAGAGAAGCCCTGAAGAGAAGGACTTGGGGGTGTTGGTCGATGAAAAGCTCAATATGACCTGGCAGTGTGCGCTTGCAGCCCAGAAAGCCAACCGTGTGCTGGGCTGCATCAAGAGAAGCATTAGCAGCAGGTCAAAGGAGGTGATTCTCCCCCTCTACTCTGCTCTCGTGAGACCCCACCTGGAGTACTGTGTTCAGATGTGGGGCCCCCAACATAAAAAAGACATGGACCTGTTGGAGAGAGTCCAGAGGAGAGCCACAAAATTAATCAGAGGGCTAGAGCACCTCCCCTATGAGGACAGGCTGAAAGAGTTGGGGTTGTTCAGCCTGGAGAAGAGAAGGCTCCAAGGAGACTTAATAGCAGCCTTCCAGTACCTGAAGGGGGCCTACAGGAGAGATGGGGAGGCACTCTGCATCAGGGACTGTAGTGACAGGACAAGGGGTAACATTTTTAATCTGAACGAAGGTAGATTTAGATTAGATATTAGGAAGTTTTTACAATGAGGGTGGTGAGGCACTGGAACAGGTTGGTCAGAGAAGTTGTGGATGCCCCATCCCTGGAGGTGTTCAAGGCCAGGCTGGATGAGGCTTTGATCAACCTGGGCTCGTGGAGGGTGTCCCTGCCCATGGCAGGGGGGTTGGAACTTGATGATCTTTAAGGTCCCTTCCAACCCAAACCATTCTATGATTCTATGATTTTCTGAAATAGTGGTTGGTACCGTGAAATTATGGGAAAAAAAGATCAAGATTTATTTCTCTCTATTCTAATGAAAAAGCAAAGAATACCTGTGTTTAAAATATTACAGCTGGCTTTAAAATGGCTCAATTTCAAATGGGAAGTAGCAGCTTCAGTTCTCCATAGTGTGATATTTATCACTGTGTAATAAAAATTCTGTGCCTTACAAATTCTATGAAAGGTAGGTCAACCACTTAATATCATGTCATTTCTATAATCATACACAGCACTTGAACTTTACATAGATCTCAGACACTGTCCTTTCAAAGGAGATGAGAACAAAAGCAATAAGATAAGAGGTTCTCTTTCTTTAATGCAAATGGTCTTCTTTTTAAAGAAGTGTTTTAAAAGCCTCCATATCACATTAAGAATGTTGCATTGTGGCTACCTGAACTAAACATCTTTACAACTGTCTGATAATTTAAAAATTAAACTCAAAGATAATGCTTATATGCTGAAAATGACAACTACTATCCCATTAAAGCAACCTACATCAGAACATTTGCAGTGCAGAGTTCATTTCCATTTGGCTGTGTTCACAGGCAGTCGGCATTGCATAAAGGTTCACAGCTCACCGGTTATGAGTGTTGGATGGGACAATAACCCCTGTCCCAGCATTTGACAGTGCAATAATCCTGGTTTACTACAATGTCTGCATTCAGTGGGAAGAAAAAAAAAACAACCACCAAACCAAAGAAACAAAGAAACAAACCCCAAACCAAAACAAAAAAACCCCACAAAAACCGCAATTGTAAAACAGTTGTCTCCAACTTTACGTTGTCTGGAGCACAGAACTTTTTGGCATTATGGGATAGAGGTGTGTTGCAGACTGGGAGGGTGATGCAGTTCTCCCACCAGCAACAGACCAGGGCAGCTTTCCAGTCAAACCAGGGCTGAGCACATTCTTGACCATTCTGTAATGCAAAAACATGAACAAGAAAAAAAACCCTACCTTGTTGCAAAAGAATGCCTATGGATAACTTGTAGGAAAAATGTATCTGGATTTCTACTAAAGAAAATGTACACACTTTTAAATGGTCACAAATCTCTGTGGGAAAGATGTGATGACCAGAGAAGTTTTCCATGTATTTAGGTAACTGAGAACTGCTGGTATTTTCAGGATGTAGTTCCAGTGCAAACCGTTACAGACAGAAGTATTTGACTACAGCTGCTCTGTCCTGCAAGATGTAAATCTGTGTGTGAATACCAGTTCCTCGAACAGTGTTAGAATAAAGCAAGCACTGTCAGTTTGCCTGAGTTTGGTAAACCAGTTCCTAGCCAGGCAAGGGGAGAGCATCTCACTGCTGCTACAACCTACCAACTGCTCACACAAAACCAGAGAATGGAAGAACCCCACAGGGATCAAAATTCAGGCCAGAAATTTTTTTTCAAGCAGGGCACCGGATTGACAGGAAAGCAGCTGCTCTCCAGCAAACAAGAGTGAAAATTAATAGGAGACCAAGGCAAAAGGAAGACTGTTGGTTTTGCTCACCCCATCAACTTGCTGGGATTTAGAAGAGCACCTTTTGTTCTCCCACACTAATTACTGCTCTGGATTTGACTGTAGTGCATTAGTTGCCCTTCATAGAAAAATGCACCTATTGTAATATACTATCTGATAAACAAAACGTAGCAAAAGTCATCCAGCAGAATACCTGTGTCACACAACTTTTTCAAGTGTTTTATAGCTGGGCAACAGCACGTGCACTGGCTGTTAAAATATGACAGGTACGAAAAGGAAAAGCACGCATTTAAAAGTAAGAGAGATCAACACATACAGAGCTTATGACATGTTTCTTTGAAATACTGCTGAAGTTGTAGGAGGAGTTAATTCAAATCTGTTTCTTAAATCTTACCATATTATAGTAAGCACGGCATATTGCAAGAGCTTTATTGTGTAAGAATGGTACTGGTTTTAATTTCATAAGCAGCTTAAGATGAGAGACATGATAACTGTAAACAAGTGCATCAGCTCATGTAACAACCAGTCAAGATGATTTTTCTGTAAGTAAACAGTTCTGCTCAAAGCTTTATACATACAGCTATAACAAGACCAATTAAGTATGTTTTTGTGAAGAGAAAGCAAATAGAAAACATTCCCATGACACAAATAGCAGGAAAAAACTTTCCTTCATTAAGAAGTCTCATTTTCAGCCCTGGCAGCTTTTGTGGTTTCCTACGTTGGCTCCAAGAGGCAATGAGGCAATGGGGCTCCACCTCATTCTCTTCCTCAGCACTCAGTCCCTGGGCAAGGGCGAAGCCCAGGATTCTTGTCTGCTGGAAAACAAGTAGAATTTCCAGACAATCTCACCTTCAAGATCCACCATGCAAAGACAACAGGTGTCTTCAAAATCTGATGTTAAAATTGAGGACCGGACAGATATGTCATTTTATTGCTCAGTCTAACAGTCCAAGTTTACTTTTTTAAACAAAAGATATACATAGGCATGTTTGCAACATTTGATGCCCTTTTTTCAGTAAGAGTAATTCTCACCTAACAAAAAGGAAACATTGCTGCTACTCAGTAGCTCATTAAATTTGTCATCATTCTATCTGTTTATAGATCTTATGTGGGGAAAGAATGATCTTTTCTAGACATGCATCTGCTAATATTCTAAAAATAATCTGTTAATAGTATCACAGTGTTTAAAAAACTAATGGGGTTTTTAAATGTGTGTTGCATTTATTATAGCATAAGGATGATATGATATTTTCTTTATTGATCTTTTCCAATATGAAATTGCCTCAGACTGCTGTTGTAAGCTATAAATTGCCAATATAAGAGTTACATATGTGGATTTGTTCTATGACACATTGGTCTACTGCACCCAAGAATGGGATCTGCCATTCACAGAGCACACAGCCTTCGCTACAAATAGATGATGAGCAAATTTCAGATATGGCTATATATGGGCTATATATTGAGTTTGTATAGGTAAGGCAAAGGAGGGAGTATGGGCTATGTTAAAACTGCCTTATGGTAAGAAAGGGAAAGAAAGTGAGATCAACACGACATACATAAACATCCCTCACTACATTGTATTGCCATGTACTGTTCAGGATGCGCTAGAAAACAGCTGTTCTCACAGCCTGAGCCTTTGCCTGCGAGCCTAGAGCCAGGAAAGGACTGCTACAACTGTGTCTGGCTCAGGGTTACCTTCTTCACCCAATCTGTCATTTATGAGCAGTATGTTTACCATGTCCCAAGCAGCCTGGGACAACGATGGCACATTTATCAGATTCAGCTGCAAGTGACATGCCACCAGCAGCTCCTGTGCTCCTGCCATGGGCATTAGCCAGGGCAGAGTTCTGCCACTCCATTGGGGCTGAGCACCATGCCGATCCATGTCTGTAACAGCACCCACTAGCACATCTCTGCCAAATTCAGATAGTAGTGTAAAGCTCGCCATTCCCACAGCCTGTATCTCAAGGAGGGGTCATGTCTCAGAGAAAGTCCTGTCTGACTGACCAGGACACTAACACAGATGTGAGACAGGGATGTGGAGGGGAACAGAAATACCCGATCGCAGGATAGTCGTGCCCAGGACACAGGCAAGATACACACCCACGGCACCATGAGGCCAGGAAAGCAGCACCAGGTACCCATGGGAAGACATCTCAGCTTTTGCTATGGGGTCACCAAAAAGCATGCAAAAATGTGTTCCTACGGGTGAGCACATCCTGCACCAAGTAACTCTTCTGATAAAATAGGTTTAATAGTAGTATATTAAACTATCTTGCAACCACTGACAGAATACCTAATTTCTTACAATAAGACTATTTCTGAGCTATGAAAAATCTGAGCAGATAAGCAGTTTAGGGGGTCAGTTACATGCATTGGACATAGCGCAGTAGGCTTGCAGTCTCCCTTTGGAGAGACTGGTGTATATTTGTATATACATGTATGTTTACAGGTGTGTAGAAACACACATGTGTGGGTGTGTTGTAATCTTATTGTAAATTATGCTGGAATGTTAGACCTGTGCTTCCCTAATATAGTTTTTCCATGTTATTTTTGGCCTCTCTTCTGCAAGAAGATGTGAACTTGAGTTTATAAAGTAATTAGAAGCAGACAATGACTTCCTGGCTAACAACACTTGAGGCTTTTATTTTTGTAGCAGTTGGATATAGCAGATTGTACACCTCCTACATTAAGCCCACAGTTTTCCTAACGAATACAGTGTTCCCTCTGCCTTGCAAAGAGTATTACTGTAAAATTTTTTATTTTTGCCACCATGGAGTAAAACTCAAACTTTCCACATGGCAGTCTGGGGAAAAAAAAAAAAAAAAA
>VZTO01014828.1:34418-49797 GCA_013400615.1 Syrrhaptes paradoxus
ACCTTATCACTCTCTACAACTACCTGAAAGGAGGTTGTAGTGAGGTGGGTGCTGGCCTCTTCTCTAAAGTAACAAGTGATAGGACAAGTAGAAATGGCCTCAAGTTGTACCAGGGGAGGTTTAGGCTGGATATTAGAAAGAATTTCTTCACTGAAAAAGTGATCAGGCATTGGAACAGGCTGCCCAGGGAAGTGGTGAAGTCATCATCCCTGGAGGTGTTCAAGAAACGTGTAGATGTGGTGCTTAGGGACATGGTTTAGTGAGTTAGGTGGAGTAGGTTGACAGTTGGACTTGATGATCCTTGAGGTCTTTTCCAACCTTAATGATTCTATGAAAGTCTCAAAATTTAAAAGAAAAAAAAACGCAAGACAAAGTCTTTAAAAAGACTTAGGCCTTCTGAAAAATTCCTTTTAGCATTTGGTACATCAACATCTCCAACAAGACTAGAAAACCAAAGAGCAAAACAACATACAAGATGTCCACTACCACAGATCTTTTATTTATGTACCAAGTTAAAAAATACGAATATTTTATTACAAAAAGTTTATCAAACAACTGTATACATACAGTTCATATTGTTAAAAGCCAACATGTCAATTGATACTTTATGTACATTTGATTACTAATGTCATACAATTGTAGAAAAGCATCACTCAGCAGAAACTGATTTGGCATTTGGAAAGTATTTACCACCCTAGAAGAGATAATTAATACATGAATAAAACATATGTTACAATAAAATACTTGTTTGCTGTGATCATTTAAAGCAAATTGATGCTTTCTTTCTCCAAGAATCATCATCATAAGTGGAGATTAAAGTGCACATAACCAACGCAATAGTAATTCTTCAGCAATCCCATCTATCATTCTAGATGCTCCAAGCATATCACAGTAACATCAAGGATTTAGGACTCTTCTCTGGGGCTTAAACACTAAGATTTAAGAGAAATTCAGCTTTCTAAGCAGTGTGAAATAATTCTGGTGTAAAATAAGATGAAGCAGGGTACAGAAATTTGAAAAATAGTGTTTGGTGAAAAAGTGTAAATTTGGCCAGATATATAATTTCTGGTTATTTTCTATTTGAAAAAAGGATTCATATTATTTCATACAACTGTTGACCAAACAAGCAGAGCATGCAACAGTATTTACATAATCATCCCCGCAGTTGTTCTTTGTGGGCTACATGTAACACAGGCTGGAGCTACTTTATGCGTAAATTTTGCTGGTAATCTGGGGAAGAAGAAAAAAAAAAATCACTAACAATTTGTTTCCTATAGACTAGGGTTGTAAACTAGAAAAGCACTCCTCAAAAAATGTAGCTCAAAATACTGGCTTTGTCTCATTACAAGC
The DNA here is from genome assembly GCA_013400615.1 of Syrrhaptes paradoxus. NCBI lineage: Eukaryota > Metazoa > Chordata > Aves > Pterocliformes > Pteroclidae > Syrrhaptes > Syrrhaptes paradoxus. The sequence continues at coordinate 35,769 of VZTO01014828.1, forward strand.
GATATAGTAAACCTTACAAAATATAACACAGTCAGTACTAGCAGAGTTGTCAAGGGCAGTATTTTTAATAAAACGGTCCACTTTCAATAAAAGAACACTTACGCATGTTACAATCTATTCAAAAGCAACAGGTGAATAGGCTAAATTTACATCCACAAGAGAAGCATGACATGTTTGCTGAAAACTAAGTGAGTTGCTGGTATTTATGGTTATCATTTTATCACACCAACTGGTCACCAGTGGGGGAAAAAAAAAAAANAAAAAAAAAACACCCTTTTTTGTCTCTTTTCTGTTTTTTCTTTTGTTTGGTTTCTTTTTTTTTTTTTTTCTTTCCCCATTTTACAAATATGAGAAGTTCTGAGCCATTCAACCTGAAGAGCATTCTTCATATCTTAGGCACTGGACCCAATTTAGAGGTAAAATGTCTGTCAACAGGTTTCCGAAGGCCATCCATATGAAGTTTACATACAGCACTACAAATACACATCAGATACTGCTGTAAATTTATAGGGAATACAAAACACTATTAAATACAACTTTCACCCCATGGCACATCTAGCATGGCAATACCACTTGTTTCATATCTGGTTAGCAATGGTCAGTTGTGGTTATGCTTTATTGAATATTTTCCTTTCTGTAGCTGAGAAATATACAGCTTGGACTTGCTTCCATCTGGTCTTTTAAACCAAACTTCATCATGGTTAATTGTTGTAATTATGGCACTACAGAAAATGAAGAAAGAAGGGTCAGGGGAAGAAAAACAAGAATTCATAAAACTTACAAGCTAACAAATAACCTCAAAACTGTAGCTGTATTTCCATACAGCAAATGAAAATATGCATTAGTTGTAAATGCTAGGCCCAAAATATACTGGCTCCACTGTAAGGGTAGTTTTAACAGAATTATTTGGTAACATCATGTGTCTTCAGTGAAGGTAGTTAATTTTTCAACCACCTATCTATTATCCTATGAGAAAACCCTCGACATGTACAACTAGTTAACTGTTTGGAAGAACAACAGTCATTCACAGAAAACAAAACAATGGACTACCCATGGTAAAAACCAGATCTGTTAGAAAACATACCCAGAAATTACTTTGAATAGAAAGTACTTGGAAGAAAGTTAAACAGATGGAAGCCCAAAATTTAAAGGAAAAAAGCATTCAACTGTTAGTCATTATACCAAGACCTTAAGAAATAAAGTCAAAGCCTGATTTACTGAATCATTCTTACATGAACCCTGCTTTTATGCTCCTTGTGGTAAATCTTAATACAAATAGTGAACACAATATCCTCCCAATGTTCCCTTGGGGAGAAAAAAAATCAAGTGGAATTGATGACAAAAAAAGGCTCAAAACCAGAGATTAAAACAGTTAATGGAAATGCTTGCCCTGTCAAGCATCAGCTTCTGGCTTTTGTCAAAGAGTGGACACCAAGATTTTTTGGACAAGTATAACTGCCATGTTCTTCATAACTAATTCAGAATTTTTAAAATTTCATGAAAAATGTATAGTTTACTAAACTACCTTCCTGTTTCAGCCCTGAACAAACATGATAATCACCAAAATCTGCTCCCCTTCACCATATACAGGGAAAAAAAAGAAACAGCCAGTTTTACAGTAAGCCACTGCTACAGGAAGTTAAAGTTAATTTTCTTGGGTACCTGCGCATATTTAATCAACACTGCTCTTGGATTGATTTGCCCCATTCAATAAAAGGTAAGATATACATTTAATTTTAACTATTGTTTTAAATACACCCACCATTTAGAATTGACAGATATCATCCATGCAGAGAAAATACATTTAGATATCTTAAACATTCAAACAAATTTGCACCATAATATTCAGACCGATCCCAGGTAGAACCTTTGTTAAGAGAAAGAGCATTACTCAACTGAAAACAAAGTTTATCTTTAATGGTATAAAGTGGTTTTCCAGAATTAAGTATTTTTGGGTGGGCCAACATATCAAATTCTCTAAGGGACAAAATCCCAAGATACTTTAAAAAAGAACTTACTCAAAGGCTATTCAGAAACTAATAAGAGCATAAATTGTTAGTGAGATCCTAACCTGACAAACATGTCATTACCTTCAGCGAAATCCAACCTTTGCTAGCCTCTCTCAGAAGTCCAGAAACCAATGTTCTTTAATAATGCCTGTCTTCCAAGGTGAACTACTGTTACTAAGGTGGCAGTATTTCCAAATAAGCCTTATTCCTCAATGCCATCATCCTATCTGTTGCTTAACATGAATGTACAGAGTTGCATAAACTGAGTAATCTTTACCTTGTAGGACATTCATCTTTTTTATCAATGCATATTGTCTGTCCACGTCCATACCACTCTCCATCATAATAGAGTCTTCCTTCTTCAGATCTAGCATTATGTAGATGCTTTTCTAATTTGACAGGTGCTAAAATGACCAATAGAAGTAATTCAATATTGACTTGGCAGAAGTCATTTGGATGTTTAAATACACTTTTATCAAGCTATTTATATTTTTTCCATTATGAAAAGTAGCTTCTCTCTTACTAATTGCAAGAATGCAAGAAAACTGGACGCAAGATACCTTTTTATTTCCAGTTTCAAATAGAAACTATCTTCCCCATAACCTTCATATCTGTGATACAAATTTTCACAAATCAAGTAATGCAATATAGAGAAGACTTTAAATGGCAGAACCTGAAACCTCTTCACCAGCAGGCTACAACAACATGCAAGTAGTAATATATCACTAAAGAAATACACCACTTGCTTGCCTTCTCTCCCTTGTCTTCCTTACTCGCCACCTCCAACTATTTGATTTTACCTAGCAGTAATGAGCTTCTCACCTCAGTGCCAAATATCAGTTACCATTCCTTTCCCACATCTCTACTTCTTCAGGGTTGTAGTTTGCAGTGCATCCTTTAGAATGCTCTTAGTTTCCTGCCTCGTCTTGTGTAAACACTGGCACAGCCTGCTAATATTAATTGGCATAACCCACTTTTAGAAGTCTAAGTTTTGTTGATAATTTTCTAGAATTCAGGTGTTAACGCAATCATCAGCAATTAAGCTACAAGTATCAGCACCTGAGAGAGGGGAAAGACACACAGAGGGAAAAGACACCTCATCTTCCAGCTATCTCACCCCATCCTCCTTCACCATACCAGGGCTAAAATAAATGTGATCTACCTAGATGCAGTTTGCATCATTGCACACAGCAAGTTCTGTCTTGTGAAACCAGACAATGTTTACTTACGTTCTGGCTTTACTCTGTGAGGCCCCAGTGTAGCCATCGCCTTGAAACACAAAAGAAAATTAAGTTAGTCAGCAAGTGCAGTATTTTTTTCTAAACTGTCAGCTTTAATTGTGAAGTTATCTGCATTGTAGCTCAGGATACTTGCTTTTACATGCAAAATCCACAATCTGAACAAATCTAAAATAGAAGTGTGTTCAACAGTGACTCGGCAACTAAATGAAACAGCATTTTGAGGGTGGAAAAAAATACCTCTTTAGGAAGCTTTGGTTTTAAATAACTTGGGAGGTTTTCTAAACTAAACCCTCAAAAGTGCTGTTACGTAATTCTGTCAAGAAAAGAAATCGACATTTACTCATTCTGAAAAACAAAATGCTATCTGAACAACGTACTCTTTTGATTTATACATTGTAAACTCACAAATTCTCTCTCATGCAAACTCTAGATTATACACAGTATTAAAGTAGGTTTAAAAAAAACCTCAAAGAGATTTTTGGGGTTGTTTGTTTGCTTTTTGTTTTGTTTAAATTATTTCCAGAAAAGGCAAAACCCCCAGTAGATTCTGGATTTGCTGATACTGTTTATAATCATGTTACACTACAGAAAAGAAACTCAGGGAAAGTTATTTTGTGTCTGTTCCTCTGAAGCAATAGGAAAAGTCAACCAAGTTTTCACAGAGGCATCACAGTTTAATTTTGTTTTAGGAAATATTTACAAGTATAAAGTAGGATGGGAACCGACTCAAAGCTATTTCCCACCAAGTATTTGAATTCATGTAAGCAGTTTGCTATTCATCAGAAGGGAAGCACTAGGGTACTAGGGGAAATCTTACGACTGCAGGTGCAAGGCAAGAAAAGCATTTCGTTACAGCAAGTTACTTTAACAATATAAACAAAGATCTGAAAAAGGCACTCTGCATTTAAAAGCTGGATTTATTTTTTCAAATATAACAACTGGTCAAACAAATTTATCTTCCTGTAAACCCTGATTCTCTTATAATCTGGGAAAAACAGAATTTCACTTTGTTAAAAAAAAAAAAGGTATAAGGAGAGGTCAAAGCATAGAAATCTTCATAATATAAACTATTTACCCTGTGAAAACATACCATATGATATATATTTTAAAAATCTTAATTTAAAACAGAATCCTATCAAACTCCCCTATCACAGTTTCTACCCAACTATGCTAGACTATGAGAAAGTGGATCCTCCTGACACAGGCTTTAAGCTTACTTTATCACGGAAATTTACAAACTACCCATTTTAGAGATAACCTCTTCCACTAATTTATTGGACTCCTCTGCATAATTTGGGTAGAATCAAAAAAGGTAGCAATAACATAGCTTGAACTGGAACGATTAGTTAACTACTGAAGAAACAAAAAACTGTTTAGAGTTTTGATCATGTAAGAAACACCTTTAAGAGGCAAAAGATCTAGACAAGAACCCGAACAAAACCCACAGCCACAGGCATTCATTCTCTCATCTTACCTTCCTTATTGTTGTCCAGTCTTCAAGAATATCAAGGTCTTGTAACATATAAACTATATAAGGGCGTGGGAAAGTTAGGGAAAACTCCTTTAAAAAGCAATAATAAAAACACTCTAATGTTTGTAGAAAGTTATTAATAGTTCTGTTCTGCCAATCTTTCACACAAAGAATACCTATGTGAAGTGAAAGCTCAGCAAAAATAAATGCATCTTTGAACTATGCAACCTAGAAGTAGCCTTTAAAAATCATTAAAAGAGATAAACAATAGTAGGTAGATACTCAGACTACCGGAGTTCAACATGAGGAAAAGATAAACAATTGTGATACAACCATCCCATCCCTAACAGTTCCAAAAATCATTCTATTTGCAATACTACAAGTATCAGCTTTAATGAAATTGATATTTTTACAATATTCTGCATCATAACTCTTTGAGAGAAAAGTGTAGAAAGCACCACATCTGAATATCAAATATCTAAAAAAACAGGAAGTAGAAAGGCAAAGCCCCTTCCTTGAACTATCAACTGTAAAATGAATTTATGTATTAGAACAATAGGTGAACTTCAAACAAAACTCCATGTAGCACAACTATTCCATTACAACAGTCTTCATTTTTGCTTCATTTCTCCCTATTTCATCTCTGAAAAGCAAGTTTAGAAAAATGTGCTATGAATGTTTCAAAACTAAGTCTCGTAAAACGGGCTATGCGAGCTTTAACTTACATTCCATTTGAAATTTTAAGAATCTTTAGCCACTTTCAAATTTGTTTTCTTCTAAGTAGCAAAGAATTACAAATCAAAAGCCATGTAAAATTTCTAGATACTTGCTTTACACAGATCTGTACAAACTGACAAGTTCACAAATATTTTAAAATCATAAGCAAAAAGAGCAAATTCATTTACTTCACAACCAAAAGGATTTTTAGCCTTATCAATTGCCTGAAATTCCTAGGGGTTTAGACCTAATACTATGTCAATATATTCTGTTTGGAGTGTATTCTAAAATGACAAAGTAGCTCATAATTCACAGAATCTGTATATGGACATCCTGAAGGCAAGGACGACTGAGATCTAAAGAAAATACACTTTCACACAACCTGGCACTGAAATTGCTAAAAGGAGTTAAGAAGCTAATGAAGCCATTTGTACTTGCATTGATTAATACCACTTGGCTCTTAAGCACTAGTCATAAACCATCTCTACTAAACTGAATTTATGACACATCCTAATGGAAGAACAGTCATTATTAGGACAAATCATCCATGTGGGATGTGTTTGTTAAGCTGCAGGTAGGGGTAGAGAGAACAGCAAAGGCATCTCCTTCTTTCTCAGGAGAAAGATTATACGGTCTCTTAGGTGTTTTACCTTAAAGTTTCAGCTGCACCATGTGCTTGTCAACAGCTACGAAGAAGTCATCAATGCAAAATTCTTAAAACAACACTCACTGTACAGAAACCCCAAACCCACAAAACTTCCCCCCACCAATGGTCTCAATTCTTTGAATTTTAAACTTTTAATCAAAGAGGACTCTAAAGTCTATGGAATTGTTAAGACGTAAAAAATTGAGGTAAAGATGACCCAGTATAAGAAGTAAAGCTATACAGGAGAAATAACACAAGTTAAATTACACTTTGCAAACATAATGCCTAACTTTTTTCTGCTTTAGCATTGTAGCTCTGTTTTTCAAAGAGTTAGAAAAATCAATTTTTAGAAATATTCTGTATATGAAACCAGTAGTTAGATAAGAGAATCTCAATTTTCATAATGGGATGCGTCAACATGGTTTCTCTAATCTGAATTAGAAAAACATCTACCATGCAAAAATCAATTTTGAGAATGCATTATCACTTCAACTTGTTATTAGTGACACATGCAGCAAGACTAGCCATAAAACAGTGAACATTATCAGAAAGAATAATGATTTACGTAAAAGGATATCTGATACAACAACAGGTTTCTTCTTATCTGGACTAAATGGATCCTTCCTTTTCTTTCTGGACTGTAGCTCATCATTCCATAATTCTGAAAGGATATAATAAGAACATGCTATGAATTAGAAATATTTACATATCTAGATGTTTTTAAAGCAGAAAATGTTGTCCAAAAACGAAAAACAACACATTCCCTGGTGAGATGCTGTTTCTGAACAAATGAAGGTGTTACATTATTTTGTAGTCACAGATTAATACTCTCAAAACACACAAAGGATGCTGACAATTCTAGACCAAAGTTTGTTTTAAGTTTAAATTCAACCCCCTGCCCAAAGTCTACAGCTAAATTGCATTCTACTGGATAACCTGAAACTCACCAGACATACTATATGTAGAGTCCGCTAATCAGCAGCTATCAGAAGTTATTAAAAAACAAACAAACAAAATAACCCCCCAACAAAACAAAACAAACACCAACAATGTTGAATTTCTATCCACCTGAGGTGATGTCAATGCTGTGCCTGTCTTCTTCAAGTCTTCTAATCTTCTCTTCTAGTTCACTTTGCACAGTATCATACAACAGAAGCTTTTCACTCTAAAAAAACCAAGAAATTACATATTTTTACATTACTAAATTCTATCATGTAAATATATACAGCAACAATTTAAAGCCTCAGCAGAAGGAATGTAAGAGTAGCTTTAGGTGAAAATTCTTGAGAAGCCATAAAGCATATGAGATTTCCCTCTATCCACTTTCTTAGCATAAGATCCTAGCTCCTTAAAGACAGCATGTTCACTTGGCATAAGTGTAAATATAGTTATTGAATCAGCACCAAGAATAACTAAGTATATAAAGGCATGAAGCTAGATCTCCAGAATAACTATTTGTACTTTCACACAAATACTGTATTTCCCTTTTAGATAGCAAAGATTTATTCACAATAAGTAACTGTAGTGACCTCTATGCCATCTTGCGTTACAGATCAAAAAAGCTAACATTTTCATAAGAAGCTTTTTATTAAGCTGCTTCCAACATCAATAAAGCTGCAGTCATTTATAGAGAATTATCATCTGTTAACACAGTATTTATAATTGTCTACTTTCATAGATCTGAAAAATAATTTCCTATAAAAGAAAAAAATTATTTAGCACATAAAATAATCTAGATGGTTGTGAAAGCAAAATTGTCTACCTTAAGCAGTGCTTTAAAAGTGTTTCTCACAGCTTTTAGGAAAGTTAGCTAGCTCATCCTTTCAAAAGGCAATTTCTGATCCAAATAGATTAACGAAATGCCTTCAATGTTAGATATACCATTAGCACTCTTTATATACAGGCGAAAGACAGGCAAAAAACACACTCTGGTGTGATCTTTCTGCAACATTTTGTGCAGTCAACACACTCCTCCATCTGTAAGTGTTTCAGAACAAGAAAATCAACTTTGTAGTGAACTGCTCTCAGTTACAGTACACCACATAGGACTGATACCAGAATTACACGGTATCTATATAGATCAGTTACCCTTTTAAAGGGCCTGAACTTACTGAAAAAAACAGCTTAAGCAGCACAAGTCACTGCATCTAGCTATTTGCTACCACGTCTCTGCCAGAAGCTGCAGTCCCAAAAGCCAAGTCAGCAGCTGTCTGCACCTCAACTGCTCCAGCCCATAGCACAGCATACTAACAGAAACTTATCTTTAACAATGTTCAGGCTAGTATGCTGGGGTGAAGCAAAACAGTTGAGTAATATACTAAACGGCTGTCATGTTTATCTACCATTCCCTTCAAGTTACAAAGTATTTAAATTCCAAAGACCTCCTTTCATATATTTTTTTAATCCCTCACTATAAAAAAAAATTTCCCAATGGTATTGAATAGGCTGAAGCCTCTGAGATATATCTGAAATGCCAAATGAAGAGTTATCTTTTCTGAGACCATTTTAAAATTCCATTTTAAAATTAAATAGCATTTCTGTTTAGCAATCTGTTTTGCTGCAAGCACTTGGTGACAAAATAAGGTGTGAAGAGCTGTTACAGGCATCAGAAGCATTCTTGCTGAATGGTTATATTCCAGTGCAACAGCCATTCTACAAGCAGCATTGCTGACTTTAAAAAGCTTTATCCCCAAGAGACCCTTATTGGATGGTCCATGTTTGACTTCTGAAGGTTTCACAATAGAATCATAGAATCATTAAGGTTGGAAAAGACCTCAAGGATCATCAAGTCCAACTGTCAACCCACACCACCTAACTCACTAAACCATGTCCCTAAGCACCACATCTACACGTTTCTTGAACACCTCCAGGAATGGTGATTCCACCACTTTCCTAGGCAGCCTGTTCCAATNCTCTGGACCCGTTCCAGCACCTCAATGTCCTTCTTGTGGTGAGGGGCCCAAAACTGAACACAGGATTCAAGGTGCGGCCTCACCAGTGCCGAGTACAGGGGCACAATCACTTCCCTAGTCCTGCTGGCCACACTATTTCTGATGCAGGCCATATAGAAATATAACAGCAAAACAAGGGACAAGAACCACCTTAAAGAGGAACTAGATAGACAAAGCAAATCATTCGGTCATGGATGAGAATCCCTGTAAATTTCACAGGACTTTGTCCAACTTCAGGAGTATTCACAAGAGGCAAAGTCAGTAAAAAATAGTCCCTTCGTTATACCTTGTTCTTTCCCAAGGCATCAAGAAAATGGAATTTTTTTAAAAAGTACGTGTGCACATTCTTCCTTTATTGTAGGAGCCATGGACTTCAGGTTCAGTGAACCACTCAGAGGAAAACACATTTAAGCAACTGTAGCAGGTGGCTGAGGAAGACTATGATGTAAACCTTAGGATCTAAGCAGCTATGTTGCAGGATCAGACATACACGTGTGCTTGAGTATTTGTACTAGAGTATCCATTATTTAGATGCTTAAATAGGAATGTTTATATTCAAGGAGAGGAATATATTTTTCCTGTAACTTTTGAAATGACAACTCTATCACTAGCTGTCCAAGGCATTGTAAAAAGACATTATTATTATTGTTGTTAAAATTATTATTAAAATGTAAGGTGCTTTTTGCTAAAATTATAGCTAAAATTATTATATTTTAGCTCCTGTTCTTGGTAATCTTTTTATAACAAAGGTAAAAAAAAATCATGTGGGAATCTACTAATAAGAACCTGTTAACGAAAAATAAGAAACCTTAGTTATATGCAAAGCCACACTAATATAAAGCTAATTTTTATATGCTTTGAACAACTTCTTACATGGACTTAAATATCACAAGAAAATTGCATCAAAATAGCAAATAACAGCAATAATAAAAACATGCACTGAACTTAGAAAGCATGACACACAGTAAAGATAGATAAGATTAGCTATCGATGTAAAATAACTGGCACGACCTCACAGTGCTGTCGAGAGGCTTGAATTTCACATTCATACTTGTTCTTCACAGATTCCAGACAAAGCTCTCTATAGATACCTGTAATCAGACAAATTACAGCAATATTACTTTTAGGTAATATCTGATTTCTGAATTCTCTTTTAAGTTTGCCTGCAAGTCCCAAAACATGCACATACTGGAAAACACAGGTATATTATATAAGGCATTTACAGTGGCTGGCAGCTTTACAGAGTAAAAACAAGAACAAGTAATCCCTTGATTCTGAAGATCTGAGGAAAAATAAATGCTATTTTCACCTTTGCCCATTAGTCAACAAATTATTTGAGCAGTCACGCTAACTTTACAAAATACATCTATTTCTTATTTCTGATCAAATTATCCTGGATATCCTCAGTTTTCAAATACATGAAGTACTAAATGGCCTCTTCTATTTTCTAATTAGTTTTAAATAATATTTCAGGGTTTCTACATAGCTAGAAAACTGAATGAAAGAAAAAGCTTTTACAAATAAATATTTGGAATAAGGCTAACACCCTAATGCTACTTAATAAATCACATCAATTAAGAAGACTGTTCCGTTCTTAGAAATAGACACCTTATGATACAAAGGATAGTGCTTCTGAGTACTAGAAGCATTTCTTTTACATTTCTGAAAATGTGTCTACTAAAGACAGCTGAAAAATTAAGAAAAGTATCTGAAACATACTATTTGGCAAGTATAGCTAGAACTTGACTTAATATATTCAATGCATTCAACACAAAATATTTAAATTGTTCCAGATTACCATCTAGAGGAGTTGCTTGCACACACACTGGTGCAACTTCCCTTAGAATTCATTTGACTGTAAATTAATACAGTACAAGAGGAACAATACCGTTACTGGCAATTCCTCAGAAAAACAAACCGTAAAGTATTATGTCAATCATCTTTCCTCTGTGAAGTCACTTTTGATCTAGAATTCAAAATGCTCTTTTCTCACATCAGTATGTTATTCTGGCTTGTTTGGGGGGGTTTAAAAATTTATGGCTGACTGGCATATCTAGGTCTACCAATTTATAATCACTACTTATTTGCCTGAAATCAAGCAGTATAGGTATGAATACTTCTAGAAGAAACAGTTGTGTTTCTGACTTGCTGAAATAGTCAAGATCCACATTTTGCATGAATAGTGCTCAGTGCCTTAGATTGCAGAAGAACACAAGCTTCTTTTGTACCACAGATGCAATTATATCCACAGTTTAGCTAAACATAGTTTAGATTTTTTCTTTCACCTCTTCCTCCCCTCTTTCAGGTAGAAGTGGGTCCTTAGCAGCTACCTGCTGGAGCTCAAGTCCTGCTACTCACCCACTTCTGTCAAGGCTCTCAAACAGTAAGAGAGCCTGTTTTCTCTAGGGTAATTTTATAAATCTTGTTCAGTTGAGGACAAAAGGAAAAAAAACCACAATCCTGATTTCTAGTCTCAACTTCAATGAAACTTGCAGTTTTTACCCTGGGCTCTGTTTACATTAGAACATGGATCCTGTCTGCTGAATACAAATCAGGACAATCTGTAATATTCTGCCTATCCACATCCACCTACATTAAAGCATTGACAGACAACCACATTTTAAACTGAAAATCAAAAGCCTGGATTAGGGTTGCTTTTATATCAAACCTTCTGCAAGTTCACCTGTGAACTTTCTGCAAAGCCCAAGTGGGCTACTTAGGACTAGTCAAGTAAATTTGGGTTTCTTAAAACTCAGAAGTTCTGGGTCATCAGCTGAGGAAAGGTGTTACAGAGAAAACCATGAGGGAGAAAAATGTAATAGACCAAAAGATTTCAAATTCGCTTCATAGTTTGAAGTCAAAAGTACCAATGAAGACATACTGAGTAGTACTGAAGTAGCGCTAGTATTACAAAAAGGATAAGCAGGCTTGCCATTTTCGAGTTTGCTTGCACCACGCTTCTGCTGAGTTTCTTAGAAAAGACATTGCCATAGCTTCTCTGGCTAGAGAGATCACAACCATCTGCCTTTTGGCTCTCTGACAGCCTGTGTTGGGTAGGTAACCCTCAGTCAGCTGAATTACTCCTAAAGGAATTGAACTGTAACATGAAAAGAATTTACAAAAATGGAGTATAGAACTTTGTCTTCCTATAATACCACCACATTCCATACGACTATTCCAGAAGAAGACAAAAGTTCTTACCTGCTTCTTCTATGAGCATAAAAGCCTATCTAAACATTAGCTTTAATAATTAAAATGCAGCTTAGAGAAAAGCTGCTAAGGACAAGAGTTTTCCTCCTTCCCTAGACGGAACAGGAGGATGGAAGCAGAGGAGTAGGAGAGAGACAGAATAGAAGAGCAGGAAAAACATGATCATCTAAGATGACCTGGCAGGCAGTTCACAAGATAGCACCTACATATCTCCTCATTTCAACAGTGACCAGTGTGCAGACTTCATCTCAAATCTTCAGACTGAAAAAAAATCATTAGTTTTTAATTCAGTAATTTTGTGCTTACTACACAGATGGCCATTAGATGAAAAATAAAAAGCTGTATTTTTAGTGTGATGTTTTCAGGCAACTGGTGCAAAGAGGTAAGCAACCTATTCGGTTTGACTTGAAAAATATTTTACATTTAGAAACATGCCACAGTATTTCTAAATTTAAAATACACTCCTTTAACAATTCTAAAGAAAAAAAGATTGACCTTAAAATGCAAAACAAGTTTATACTGTTGAAACAGCAATACTCTTTTTAGATGCCTACCTGCCACCTTGGTTCGGATTTGCATATTTTCTTGTAAAGCTGCCAATGGTTCTAAATACTCAGGTGCTTTTCCGGCTATGACCTCTTGTAGTTTTGCATCCACTTGGCTTAATCTTTCTTTGTAAAGTCTTAAAATAACAGAAATTAAAAAACACGTATTTTATTTAAAAGCAAACACAAGTTAGAAGAAATACTTTAAAAAGAACTAGTCTGCATCTCTTTGTTAATGCTATGGAACACCCACTGAAGCAAAGTTAAGATTTGTTACCATTTGAATTTCCCAATACATCTTTTCTTTTTGAACAATATTCCTCAGGTCTATTGAGTCTTTCTGGAAAACACATACAGACAACCAGAAGTGTAGAAAGTAAAGATAAAATTAAATGTATCATCATCTCTAAGGAAGAAGAAAAATATCGACACCCTGTTAATAGGATGAAGATGGAGTAGAAGCTGAATCAACATTGCAGATGACAGGGAAGAACAACACATAAGAACAATATAGCTTACATCGTGGGAGAGAAAGATAGACATTTTGTGGATAGAAATGCCCATTTGCTTTCTTGTTCACATATCTGCTTCCACCCTACCATAAACCAAGGAAAAAGACAAGCAGGCTCTTAGAGAAGCAACCCTCATCTAATATCCTGTGAAAACCCACATGCTGCATACTATCACAAATGTCATGGGATAATTTGTAATTGACATCTTCTATTCCTGCCAAAAGCAAACTTATTTTAAATATTTTTATTTTACCTAAAATTCATTCCTTCTATAAAAGCTGCCATTTACTGGCAGATAATGTAAAGAAATCTGCTTGGATTTTTACAAATTTAATGTAACATGAATGACAAGCATTTTGATCACAATAAAGCTCCACTTTTGTAACCGATAATTTAAATATAGTGCTAAATGGTAGAACTGTCAATTTAACTAGCTCTTCCTGTTCTCATTTTTTACCTTGCATGCCACAATCAAAAGTAGCATTGAGGCAAACAAGCTACAGAAGGCAAAGGCAGGGACTGGGAGACTGAAGAACTGCCCGCTAAGAGTTCTGGTCAGTGGCTCGATGTCCAAGTGGAGACCAGTGACAAGCGGTGTTCCTCAGGGGTCGGTACTGGGACCATTGTTGTTTAACATCTTTGTGGAAGACATGGACAGTGGGATGGAGTGCACCCTCAGCAAGTTTGCTGATGACACCAAGCTGTGTGGTGTGGTGGACACATTGGA
>VZTO01014828.1:58904-83918 GCA_013400615.1 Syrrhaptes paradoxus
TAACTTCCAGTGAGGGTGACAGAGCACTGGAACGGGCTGCCCAGAGAGGTTGTGGAGTCTCCTTCTCTGGAGACATTCAAAGCCCGCCTGGATGTGTTCCTGTGTGATCTGATCTAGGTGTTCCTGCTCCGGCAGGGGGATTGGACTAGATGATCTTTGGAGGTCCCTTCCAATCTCCAACATTCTGTGATTCTGTGAAATAGGATAGGAAAGGACAGTGTACCAGGAGGGGTGGGTAAAGATGAGAGGCAGGACAGCGGCAGCCAGCAATTCGATCCAGATGGACAGCCATGGACCAGCAGCCTAACTTGTAAAATGGGGTTCAATCAGCAAAACTTACCAGCTTAAAGGCATTGAGGAACAGGGGAGAAGGAGGAAAAAAAAAACAAAAAACAACCCACAGGAAGCCCTGTATAAAACACAGGCAGATTACCTGGACTTGTGGATCAATCAAGACCTCTACTGCAGGACCAACTCCAGTGCAGAGCGATTATTAACTCAGACCAAGGTCTAAGGGTATGACTATACCCTCTCTCAGTATGGCAGACACACTTTCCCAGCACTAGTAAAGTCTTCACTCTACTTCTGCAGAGTTAGCTTGGCTGTGTCTGTACCATACCTGTGGGACCCCAGCACCTTGCTAGCCCACGCACAGCCTAGACAAGGGTAAGCTTCACGAGTCCACATGGAACCATCATAGCAGGGCCTTCCCTGAACTGCATCAGTCCGTGTGAAAATAAAAGCCATAGGGCTTAACAATTTAAGATCTCCCAGATCTTTTAACACCAGAAATTAAGGATTAACTGTACATTGAGGACTTTGTAACACACACACACACACCAATAAATCAAACACAAGCCAACATATGTAAAAATATAATTTCACAGCTGCCTAATTTTTCTAGTTCATGGTGTCCCACTCCTTCCGCTGTGCCAAGCCTGACACTCATGCTGCTAGTCAATGTGCTAGTACAGCCATGGGACAGGATCCCAGCAGACCACTCAATCAATTATGCTACCAGAAACACACGTCAGGACCACAGCTAGTACTGAACACAGCTACTGTTTCTCAGCTAGCTTTTCTAGTGACAAAGGTCCTGCTTATGGAAGTGACTTACTTATGGAGCCCCACTGATTCCAGAGCAGCAGTGTATGCATCTGATGATCAGTACATTTCCCAGAAAGTGACCATTTTATAATCTATCCCTTGTAATTACAAGGGAAGTTTGAACAACAAAGAACCTTCTTCTAACACGGTGGAAATCGAGCACAGAAAAAGTAATCCTTTTAAAGATGGATTTCACCTACTAATATAATTCAAAATCTACAGTCTATGGAAAAACAAAAGGACCTTCAACAGAGCAGAGGTTGAAAAACTCTGCCAAAGAGGCAAATGGTACCGACAGGGCTTCCACTGCCCCTCAAAGACAGGCCTCAAAACATTTACTTGCAATTCATGATTTTGTACACAAGTGAATACATACGTATATACACGCACACACATGTATGCCTGTGTTTTGTGTGCATGCACACGGATGTATGTATGTATACATGCCAGGCTTTAAGTGAAGCCCTCAGCAAGCACCTCCCCGCAGCAGGCCAAGCACTCAAGCCCTGCAGGGCACAGCCCACAGCACCCACAGGAGCGGCCCGGCCCGCCAAGCCCGGGTGCCAGCCGTCTCCGGAACCGGCGACTGGGGGCGAAGCGGGGCTGCCGTGTCCATGCGCCCCGCTGCGTCCTTCACCCCCGGCCGGCGGCCCGAAGAGGCGCCGCGGGGCTGAACCAGGGGCCGGGCCGGGCCGGAGCGGCGGGGAGGCGGGGTCACGGCGGGGGTGGACACCCGCAGCCACCGGAGCCGGGGGGCGGAACCGGTGTCTCCCCCGGGGCAGCGCGGCGGGCGCTGAGGAAACTGCCGCGGCACTCCCTTGAGAGGCGCTGCCCGGCGGGCGGCCGCGATACCTGAGCTGTCTCCCTCCTCGGACACGGACGAGCTCTCGGTCTCCTCTTCCTCCGAGCTGCTGCCCTCGTTCTCCCCATAGTCCACCTCCATCTCATCGTGGTTGTTCTCCTTCTTCTCCCGGGAATGGACCGGCATCGCCTCCGCTGATGCTGCCGCCGCCGAGCCCCGGGACAGTCCTTCCCGCCGCCGCTCCGCCGCTGCCGCCGGCCCCTCCGCCTCGCCCCTCCCCGCCTGCGCAGCCTACCCAGCCCGGCGCCCTCCGCGCCCTCCCATTGGCCGAGCGCCGCCAGCAGGCAGCGTTTGCCCGCGCGCGAGGCATTCTGGGAATTGTCGTCCGCCGGGAGCCGCGCGGTGGGGGTAGAGGGAGATGCTGCTGCGCGGCCGTGAGGGGCCGGGCGGGGAGCGGAGGCTTCGCTGCGCCTCCTTCCCCGACCCGGAGCACTCGTGGGACTGCTCGTCACTGAGAGGCTCTAGAGCCGTCAGGCAGAGTTGGGAGCGGTTCGCACCTGCCCGCATCTCCCGCAGGTGGCCCGGGTCGGGGAGCAGGCCTGCGGGGCCGGAGGTTGGACTGCTTGCCGTTCCCTGCCGGAGCAGCGGCGGGAGGACGCGGGGCCTCGCGGCTGCCCGGCAACCCCGCACCCGCGCTGCTGCCCGGGAGCTGGGCATCCTGTCAAGGTGTCCCTCGCGGTGCAGAGCCTCCCTCTCACCTTTCCCCGTGGGCTCCAGAGGATAGAGGTCCCTGCGAACGGCCACCTCCCCAGCAGAACCCGTTTCTTCCCTGGTTTCCCGTTCTGTGATACACTTTAAATTAAATCAGAATTAACTTGATCCCCTACAGCTGACCGAAACTGCTGGGAATGGACATAAGAAGGGACTAAACAGATAACGCTGCAATTTGTGCAGGGTGGTAATAGGATTTCTGGCTCTGAGTATCAGTACTTTCTGTTCATTTGCAAATTGCCATTAATTGTGCTACGTAATATGTACTGAATACAAGTGACGCTTACTGGAGCAAGCTGTCCCAACTGTCACCTTGCTGGGAGGGACCGATTAGCTTCACTTCAGGATATACACACACCCAGGCAATACATGAAATACATGAAAGCCATGAAATACACAGCTGATTGTGGCCTGCGGGTAGGTGTGGGCAGTATCCTTGGGGCGAAGGTGACCTCACTTGTGTGGCACAGACTGTCTTCTGAAGTTCAGGCCGGGTGAAGGAGCAGCCCAGAAGCACTGCATGCCTCAGGGATGTGATGTGCTTCTCCACTGAAGTTAAGGTTGTGTATCTCCAGCCAGAGGAGTGTATGTGATTGTGCCACCTCTTCTCCAACAGCACAAAGGGAGGAATATTAGACAATATAGACCTCCCCTCCTCCACGGTACAAACTCCATCCCTTCTGTTTCTTTTGCCTCTGGCTTTGTAGCTAACTGGGGATCCAGCAGAACCTGGCATGCTTTCTCCACACCCATCACAATTTCTATAATTTTAAGCATATGGTAGGAAACACCTATGATTTCTAAACAACTTGCAGCACACACAGGAACGAGTCCTTCCCTTAGAGCCCCAGTGGTAGGCAGCTGTAGCTGCCGAAGACGCGTTTCTTTCCCCTGCCTCCACGGCCCCCAAGGGCTGTATCGGGCTCCTCCGCAGACTTCCCCAGACCCGCACTGCCCACAGCCATGCCCGGGGAAAGGGAGGCTGGGCTGCCAGCGGAGGTGGCCACGCATGGTCAGCCACCGGTGCATGCTCTGCGCCGCGGGAGCGCGCAGCCGCCCCCCGGGGTGCTCCGAAAAGTGGGGACCCTGCCCAAGGGAGCTGGGCTGGGGTTTTTTTATGGTTCTGGTTATTTAAAAGAGCAACAACAGCTGACCATGTCCTCAAGTTTTCCTTATCTGGAAAGAACTTGCGGGACCCCAAAACCTGACCAAGTGCTGTTTCAAACAGTTTTAAAAATTTACAGAGGCGGTTACCAAGGAACTGTACTGTAAACTGGGATTCCTTTGAGCTAATGCAGTGAAAGTGTCCATGGGGGTGTCTGATATTCAGGTGGCTTAAAGGAGTTAGGGGAAGGCCTAAAATGAGCAGGAGGCATTGCCAAAGAAAACCAGTGAATTTCACAAACTGGATTTTAAATTTCTTATAAGAGATCTGTAGGGATCTGACAAAAAGAAAGCAGAAATAAGAAACAATCCCAAATTCAAGAGTTGCATTTTGGGCTAGTGAGATAAAAAGCCTAGCAATCAAATGCACTAGGCTAGAAAAAAAACACAGGAAACAGTTGCAGGGAAAGGAATGGCAGGAAATCGGGAAACCTTTGGCCTGCTTGTAATTTCCTATCCAAACAGTTGGAACTAGCTCTAAAGGAGCTAAAAATAAGCCCCAGAAGGAAATCAAAGTTCCCATGCCACACTGGAAATCAGCAACCAGGATGGAGAATTGAGCCAGAAATTTTTTTCAGTAACACATGGTTTTACATGCTGCTTCTATTCTGTTTGTAGTCAGGAGGGGGATTACCCAGCTAAAGCAATACAAACATCTACTGTCATGAGCAGAAAAAAGAAGCTACTGGTTGAAGTTAACCTGACTGTGCAAATGGAGTGTTAGAAAAACTAGGAGAAAAGGCTATTTCCAGGAGCTATATATGGTGTCACAGTACTAGTGGCACCTTACAGTTTGTTCCCAGAAATACAAAGTTAATTAATCAGATCACCTATAAGCCGCATATAAAGTGGCAACCCCTATCTTAATCAGCTATCTAGGGCCAGATGTGTGCTAGATGGAGGGTGGAAAGAAGACATTCTGGCTGGCCTACTAGAGGACTTGCAGATTTGTGTCTTACTGTATGTAAGTACCTGCAAGGAATCCAGCCAGCTATCAGAGGACTCGTGTGTAGATTGACCATTTTATGAGTGAAAGGGAACATTAGGTGCCTACAAAGCTATGAATTTTTTCTGGATGATGAGTTATACCCTTAATCAGAGGAAGACAACCATTAAGAAGGCAGTGATTGTCATCATCCTCATCAGATCAGCTCTGCATTTAATGGGGAAGTCAGGATTAACATCTGGTTTATGGTATTTTTGAACAATTAGAAAGAGACATAGTACACGAACAGGGACAGTTGGCAACAATGTAAAATTCAAAATAGGAAATTCTGTAGTATGTAGCTGGTACTGACAAAAATGTGGATGCAATAACAATCATTATAAATAAAATCCTGACTAGCACAGACCTTGACAGATGGTGAAACCTCCCTTCCCAGTTTGGGAAAGAGAGGGATGATTGAAGATGGGAAGAAGGAAGAGGAAAAGCTTGGAAATGCAGGCATCAGCTTCCTAGATGATCTTTAAGGTCCCTTCCAACCAAAACCATTCTATGATTCTGTGATTTAATCTGGGCACTTAAACCAATAATCTGAATCTGGCTATTGAATCACATCCGTGAAACACACAGAAAAGTGGAACCTGGCACAAGCATGGTGGCTATTAGACCAGACATCTTCAGAAAAAGTTAGGAAGCAGAGCTGTAATTTTACACCTAATTTGTTGAATGGATGGAAATACATATCACTCTAGAATCTGAAAAGCAGTTACTAGCTTTCTGATTATCAAACTGATTGTCAGCTTTTGTTGTAGTGAGTAACTGCATAGTAACTGAATATTTCTGACAAGAAGATTGTAAAGAGCGAAGCCAAATATATACAGTGCGAGGCAGTAAGATACAGGTATAGATGAAACCTTCAAGGAGAAGCTGGGACAAAAGAGCTTTTACTGTGTCTGATTCAGTGTAGTGCACTGCATCTTAATGAGTTTGAAATATCTTCTCATTAGGAGTTTCTCCCAGTTCGAAGATGTAGTTTGTCTTGGACTGGTCATCACAAGATTGATTGTGGGGGCAAGGCCCTCCAAAGGGGACTAGGCATCAACATATTAGCCAGGTCTATCAGTATATGTTATTAACAATGACAGATGAATGACGAGAGAAATTTATCTGGAAGATACATATGAGGTTTTAGTCAGTCCTTGGCCCTCACCTATAGTACGGGCTAAGAAAGAAGTAGTACTGGGGTGTTTGTGAACTCTGGCAAACCAAATTATGTCACTTGAAATAATTTTTATCCAGAATCAAAAGGAAATTATACACTGGATGCTCTGTCAAATTAAATCGGATTCTTCAACCTAAATTTCTAAGTGCAGTATTTGGAGATGGGCCAGAAGACTATCTTCCCTGCAGGACAAGCTCAGCAGCAAGTTAAAGTAGGAGTCACGGTGTGCAAGCTATTAGCTGTGTTTGAAGGCTGTTGGACCATGTTCCTCCCTCACCTTGTACATTATCTAGGCAAAACATTCTGGTATATGCTGCAAATGGTGTAAAGCTTAAAACTACTTATCAAGATAAACTCGAAGAGATATGACTTATTTCTAAAAGACCTTGCTTAGTCCTGCAGGTGAGATAAGGGGAGAGATTGGGGACAAGATATTTCCTTTGATAAAAAAGAAATAGTCTGTGCAAAACTGGCTGTCTCCCAGAGGCTGGCAGACATGCAGAGTTTCTGCAGGGCTTTTCTCTTCTGGAAGTTATTTTGTGGGTTTGTCAATATTGCAAAACTATTTCATAAGTTGGGGAAGAAAAAGAAAATGTCTCAGTGGTTGAGAGAGTGTGTGAGCACTTTCGGTTAAAAAAAAAAAGTTGTAACTGCCACTGCATCAGTGTATTCACATTGCAAAACCTCTTTCATATCAGATATGGGTACTAGTGCTTACATAAGAACTCAAACGTGAGTTGGAGGTGACTTTGCACAGGAAAAGTCAAAATTCTCTGGCACCACTCAATAGGAATTAGTAATGGTTATATTGGTTGAAAATAATTTTGATATTGATGAAAGTTTCTCGTCATGATAGGCCATATATCCCTTCTGTTCTTTGAGCTTGGTTGACATGGCTGAGCATGTTAAGAAAACAAAGCTTACGTAATGATTGTTGAGTTGGTTTATTTTTTTCTGTTTTGTTTGTTTGTTTGTTTGTTTTCCAACTCTCTCTGATACTTTTGAAGCTATTGTATAATTTAGATTTAATTTTATATGAGAGCACACGTGTTAAAGATACCGAATTTCTGTGTGTTTTGTGAAATGGTATCTGGAACAAAGAACCCCTATTGCCCCTATTAATGTCCCATAAAGGGAAGTGTGTAACTTAGCTTTCACCCTTCCAAGGGACAGCAGTCAGCTCATCAGCCTGTACACATGTAGTTAAGACTTAACTGCAGTCGGGCCTCTTGCCTATCGCAAACAGGTAGGGGAGGACAAAGCAAAGGAAGGTTTATGGTTGTGGAAGGAGGTGACTTATGGCATTCAATGGCTGGAGTACAAACTCAGAGGAAATCTGGCTTAATTCATTCTGTAGCTCATGGAAAAACTTATTCAAGCTTGGGATCTTTGGTGGTTGGAAAGACTGCAGTGTTCTGACTTCGTAACACATGCTCATGCAAAAGTATTAATGCCGATACACTGCTTAACAAAAAAAAAAAAGGCAATAAAGCAAGAATTGGTTGCTCAAGGGAGTACAAGCTCATGAAGAGATTTTTCCCTTAATTACAGAAGCATATAGATTCCAGATTTCGTCTGTGAGATACGGAGTTGTGCAAATGAAATGGGAATTGGTGCTTTGTTGCACAGCAGCAGGATTTTGCCGAAGGAACAGCTGCTGTTCCATTATTCTCAGATTAGAAATATCTTATAGGATCCTGATATTTGACTGCTTGGGTCAAAGTGGGCAACATCTCCAGTATCAGTATGTTTCACTGGAGTCCTAAACTGTGCAGAACCCTGATTTTGGCTGTTTGAACCTTACATCTAGGTTTGGGGGTCTTTTTCTCCAATTAAATAGTTGCCAATTAAGTTAAGTAGAAATATGTTACTCAGGATGGTTCCCAAACAGGAATACTGTAGCACAGGCAAAGCCATACACCCAGAGGATTACAACACACCATCCTAATACCCAGGGTGCAATTTAGAGAGGCGTCTTTCTCAAAAGCAAGAAAAGCTCCATGGGAAGGAAACTGTGGAGGGTAGTATAGAAAAGTAGAACAGGGGTACTTAGAGAAAAGCCTCAAAGGGATCAGCTGTTGAGCTAAATACGAAGAGATGAGAAGCAGTGGAATGCTTTTAAAATTTCTTTTAAATTTGTTTTCTCTTGAAGGACCATGTGGGCAAACAGCTCTTCAGTGGAATATAAGCCTGTATCTCTGAGGGGTCAGGTTTAAGACTCATGCTAGCCACCTGAAAGAAGCAAAATACTTAGTAAAATCCTGAGTAATTTTAACTGACTTTTAATCATGTACCTTAATGTGGTGTAAATATCAGTAAAGCGGAGGTTCCAGAAACTTGGATTTCTGGGTGTGGATGCAAGAATCCAAAACATAATCTCTCACTTTTAAATGTGCACTGTTGAATCAGGCTAGAACTGAAGAGCTTGTGCTCTCTTTCATATGTTTTTTACAGTCCTTGGCATTATGTATATGCATAATATTAATATGTTTTTTAAAGTACTTGGCAACAGCTAAATTAATTGGAAATAATAGAATCATAGAAGGTTGGAAAAGACCTCAAGGATCATCAAGTCCAACCGTCAACCCAACACCACCTAACCCACTAAACCATGTCCCTAAGCACCACAAAATATAATTTACTTTATCTTTTTCCTTGTACATAATAGAACTATTTGTACAATGCATAGAAAAGTGATAACAATCTGACATTGATGTTTTTGCAATAAGAGTAAAACCAACAGTAATCTTTGTATAGTTAAACAAGTATTGTGATTGCAATTGAGGAACTGCCTGGAGTATAAAAACAATTACATATGTTATTAATTACTAAACAATTTTCATTCTATATTTGGGAATCACTGACAGAATCTTTGAAAGTTTGAAGGGACCTGCGAAGACCATCTAATCCAACCTTCCTTGTTTGACCACCCAAACAGTAAAAGTGTTCGTAGGTTTAAAAAGAATTTTCTGTATTTCAAGTACTTGGCAACAGCTAAATTAATTGGAAATCATAAATCCTAGATGAACTGTGAGAAGTTAATTGATGATATGAGTGTGACCCAGTTGCCCCCACTACTTTGAGTACCCTACCTGTAGAGTGAGTTAAAAGAAGGGGGAAAAAGTTCTGCAGCACTTAATTGTCTACACTAATCTTTTAAAAGTTCAGTTAAACTCACTTATGGGGGTTCCCTCATGGCTGGACAAAAGTATTTAAAAAGTTCTTTCTTTAAAGTGGAAATGCAAAGAATGGGTACAGTAATAGCTGCCTGGAATGCAGCAGAACCTAACCCCTCCCTAACTGATCCTGCTATTTTCTAACCTTGTCCTCCATGCACAATCAAAGGCGTTGAAGTCACATGCTTCAAAGTCAAGTCTTTGCAAGATCACGGCTTTCGCTGTGTATGGAACATGCCTTTCCTGCCTGGTGTGCTCTGAACGAGGAGGTTCCCCATACAGGCCATTATTATCTTGGTTAACACCACTCCCTCCTTTCTGTTAATACTTTGATGATGTCTTACTCTGTTTATTACTTTTAAGCTCTGCCTAGAGTTAAAGACCTAAAAATTATCACAAAAACAAGCAAATTCTCCAAAGAAAACACATTTTAAAAGATTAATTAGATAAATATTTATATATAATAAAAATATTAAAAATGTGCTTGGAAGTAATGAAATTTAGAAAACAAAGCAGAGAAATCAATGTATTATTGTCAGATCTTACAGAGCGAAAATGTAATGCATTATGGTAAAATAAATTATTGTAATACTAGCTACTACCTAGCATTCTTCATCTTCAGATCTCATTTACAGCGATGGTAGAATATGACATGCTTTTGGACAGACCACACGGGTAGGCAGATGACAGCAACTCCCTCACTGATGTCCCACTGACTAAATCCCACTGCCTTAATGTTTGTAACGTTCCCTGTTGGTCACGCATTTAAAGACCCAGGTTATATAGCAGGTATGTAAAGCTGACAACTCTTATGATTTTATAACATGTCTCAAAGTTAAATGTTGCCCATACTAAAACTCCAGTTGCTGTCATCAGACTCTTAGCTGAGGGAACTGATTTCCTCCATGAAAAACTGAGCACCAGGGACTACTTAAAAGCAAAGAGACCCTGGAAGTTATGAGTCTTAAATGATACAACAGCAGATGTCTATTAAAAAAGTCCAAGAATTCCCTATGTCATAAATTTCATGATTGTAAACCCATGTCAGGCTTTTAGCAGAAACTTTGGGCTTTCTCAGTCACCCCCAGCAGCACAGCTGGCACCGCACCTTGTACATGCCCCTGGCTGTTACTGCGGGCTTCTCTGGAGAGGCTGGGCCGGGGAGAAAGGCGGCCTCTTGAGCCTGTGTCTGGCTGTGCTTCAGCGCACCGTGGGCATGACTGACGGTCCTGAGGGAGGAAACGAGGCCGCCCCGGAGGGTCGCGCTGGGCACAGCCACGCCCGAAGGGCTAGGCTTGGCGTCAGCGCTGCAGCCAAGGGCATGGGGCAGCCAAGGCCGTGGGGCAGCCAAGGCCGTGGGGCAGCCAAACCGGGAGGAAGCGACTCCGGGCGAGGAGCTGCGGCACTCCGAGCGAGCAGCGGTGTGGAAAGAGGCGCTGCCAGACGCGCCGTCGCCGGCCGCACAACCGAGGGCCGAGTAAAGGCTTGGTGTCACTGCCGGGCTGAACACGGTCCCTGCCTGGATTTTATCTCCTTGTTCCCCTTTTACCTCAGCGACACCTCAGTGTCTCTGTATAGCAGAAATATCTGTGTAATGGGATAACTTTACATTTTACTCATAAATAGCTGAAGCACAGCTTCCTGCACCGGTTGCTGTCGCCGAGCCACGCAGGGGATCCTGCCACGAGTCCCTGACTGTCCCGCTCCGGTGCTTGCTCTCCATCCTCTGTCGAGGAGACCCGTGAGAGCCGCGGGCAAGCACCGGGCAGGCACCGCCAGCACACCGCCTCCCCCGGGCGGGACGGGAGGAGCCCCGCCCGCCGCGCCTCGGAGGTGCGCGACGTCACGGCGCGGTTGCCATAGGGACGCCTGGGGTCGCACCTGACGGCTGTCGTGAAGCAGCGGGAGGAGAAGGAGGAAGGGGGAGTGCAGGCCTGGCCCGGCCCTCCCCGGGCCCGCGGGGAGTTGGCTCCGCGCCGCGCCCCTCCACCCCCGCCGCGTCGGAGCCTCAGGCAGCAGGAGGCGGCAGCGCTGCCGCCGCTGGCTATGTAGGGGCCCCGGTGCGGGCGGATCCGGAGGCCGCTGTCCGCCTCTGGAGCGCGGCGCCGGGGCCGGGCCCGGCGGGATGTTCTCCAAGAAGCCGCACGGGGACGTGCGGAAATCCACGCAGAAGGTGCTGGACACCCGCAAGGACCCGCTCACCCGCCTCAAGCACCTGCGCGTCCTCATCGGTGAGGCGGCCGGGAGGGAGGGAGAAAGAGGGGGTGCGGGGGGCCGCCGGCCTCTAGCTCCGCCTGGGACGCACCGCCAACTTAGAGGCACCGGCAGGGCGGGCGGCGGGCTGGGGCTCTGCGCCGGCGGGAGACCGCACCCGGCCCCGTTTCGCCTCGGCGCGGCGGCCGGAGGGAGGGCCCCGGGGCCGGCGGCGGCGGGGCTGCGGCTGTGCGGCGGGGCCCAGTGGGCGCAGCGGGGGGTGCTTTGCTCTCCGCTGTTGTGCCCAAGCACGTACGTTTCTACCGCCTTTTGAAGGCGGGATTCATTTGGCGACTGCAGATGGAGGTGAAAAGCTGGTGTGCTTCCCCCGTGAATTATTCTGTAGAGCTACATCAATGCTGCTAAGTCGGCATGCTTGAATAGAAGCGGCTGGTGAGCACTAATGGTGCCTGTGGCTCCCTAGTCAGTTTCCCCTGGATGCTTACGGTAACAATTTATGTTTGTGTATGTTTTCAGGCTAAGAGTCACAACAGTAAGTGCTCACCAGAGCAGACGTAGATGAGCATATACCTAGTCTGAAAACACTTATTTTCCCAGTTGATCGAGGAGGGAACATAAGCACGTCAGTACTGCTGCAGTTCCATGTGAACAGCTATTTAACCTGACCAGTGAATTAGAAACTGTGATTATATGCAGTAATTGCCTAATGAAAAAAACAGTGGAAAAAAAACCAGAGTTAACCATTCCGAAATATCTGTTAATTGCATGTGTTTGTAAAAAATTTAATTTTCATTAAGCTGTCCTTGAAAAAAAGGAGTTTGCTCTGCAGTGTCTTTTGGGCCCTTCAGTTCTGTAAATGCACGTGTTGTTTCTGACAGTTTATCAACATGTGAGCAGGGCTAGGTCAAGGGCAACTGCATTCTGTATTTAGCACGGAGTACTGAATGGATTATTTTGGGTTCTGCCCACGGTTCTGGGGTATTTAAGTACCTTGTCCTTGGCCTCCAAAGCCGAATTCTTTCTTTTCAGAGGAAAACAGTTATTGCTTCTTGTTCCCATATGGCAGCATCTCCTGCTGCATGACTTATTTTCTGCAACATAATTATTTAGATTTTTGAAATAGAGAATAGTTGGGTAGCTAGCTGTCCAAGACACTTCAGTAGTCAGATGTATCCTCTTGTCTCACTCAGAATGTTAGCGCTTTTCTTAACTAGCTGTACTGAGCCAATTATGGTTTGCATTATGTTAATTTATATTTATTTTAAGCTATTTCATCAGTTGAAACTTAAGAGGAAAGAACAGTATAAAGAAACTAAGTATATCTCTGAATTTAGGTTTCCTGGCTAAAGTATGTTGATTATTTCTAGTTTTGCTTTAGTCTGCAAAACAATCTGTGTAATTATGGTCTGATCTGTTCCAGGTTTGATATTTTTGTTGCTTGTCTTTTATTTACAAGATTTTCCTTCAGCTTTGTTAGTGCTCGGATGCATTCTGTAAGGTGCAAGCCGTGAGCTCTGTGTCAAGCACATGTTCTTATCTAATCTGAGGTTTCTGGTTACTGGCTGTAGGACTAAATCTGCTGGGGCATGTTTTCGTGTGGTGGCCATTCCACTTTTCCTCTTGCACATGTGTGTATTTCGGCTGCTGAAGCACAGCTCCCACATATCTTTTCTCCAAGTTTGGGGAGAATACAGTGTGTGACTGTGTAAGCAGGGAAAGGTGCAGCGGTGCTCTTAAGCATGTCTGTCTTGGATGCATCTACAAGATGTTGCCATTATGCAGATATTCTTAGATGCACAAGGTACAAAAAACAGGTCTTTTTTGGGGACGGGGGAGTAGGATATTTCTCTACATATTCCTACTGTAGTGTAAGCAAAGTATATACCAGGTTATTTGAAGTCTCAATTTAGCTGTGATCACCTTCTTGCCTTATTCCTTAAATTTCTCTGCTCCCTAAACTGGCTTTCAAAACATAAGCTCTATGCCCTTTCTTCTTCAATTGTTTCTTTGACTAGTCTGTAGGACCAGATTAAAAAAGTAATTTGCCCACGTAAGATAGACAGCTGTCTGAGGTAGCTTCGCATGCAGGCACCATCCTGCAGCTTGAGCAATGTAGTACTGCGTTTTCCTGTTTATCTTTTTTCTTCAGTGACAACTCCTCCAGCATAATAATTGGCACGTTTCCATGTGCTCAGGGGAGCCAAGCTGGCTATTGCCAACAGACTGTCCAAGGGGAGAAGGGAGGAAATCTCAGTTCAGCTCTGTTCGGCATCTTTATGAATGAAAAATGATTTGTCTTGTTTATTGGTCTTAGCCCCTGCATGTTGGAGACTAAAAGACTATCCAGAAGAGAATCCTCTACTGTTTCACATCCAGGAGAAGGAGAGGTTTTTTTTTTTCCTCTTGTTTAATTTAAAATCTTTTCAAGTAGGTCTGCAAGTTGCATTGGACCAGAGTTAATTTTTTTGGCTGTGCTTTTTAAGTCTTTGTTTGGGCAACGATGAACTGAAGCATGGCCTTGGATTCATGGTTAAGACTTGAGGGGAGGAAAGAGTACTAGTTCATTTTCCTTCTATTTTATCAAGGCATCCAAAGCAGCAGTTCTCCAATAAGCTAAAATCACAGAATGGTCATTGAAAGAGGCAGAGTGAATTATAGACTATTGGATGCATATTAACCAAAGAGGGGAAGTCTAAGAAATGTTGTTATGGTATAAGATTGACAGTTGAATCCTGCAAGACAAGGGTGCAATTCAGGCATCATCTAAAAATATTTAGGGTAGTATAATGTGGTTGTTAGTAAAGACTGGAAGAGACTGAACAATTTCAGAGAACCTAATATGAAGCTAAGTGAATGGATAACACAAAGACAAGTGAAATTTATTTTTAATAAGCTAAAAGTAGTATACATTAGATGGAATTATTTAGATGCCTTTTACAAGATAACTTAGAATGCAGTGAGTTGTATCATTTTAGGAAAAAGTATCTTGTCATTGGTGACAACTCAGTTTAAAGTGAGTAAAAATGCAAATTTATCTGACTTCATAAGGGATAGTAGTTATAAATATTATTGTTGGTAAGAAAAATTGGAAAGTAGTTGATATCTCATATCCTGGGACATAGCAGTCTGTGAGTGAAGGTAATCTGCTTTTCATTGTTTTCCTGCTGCAGTATTTTTTTGGAAACAGCTGGAACAATCTGCCTTAAGAAATTTGATTCTTTTGAGGTATGTTAGTTTCTTCCCATAGGGAAGTGTTCGCACCCCTTCCCCCCCCCACCTCCCTTAGGAGAAAAATCTCATACAGTTCCCTAATGTTACCTTGGTCAGTATGTGACCTTTTTATCAAACTATTCTTCTGTCTTGTTTCTATATGCTGGCAAGACTGTAACAGTTTTATTTACTGTGAGCTACTGTGGTGGTTAGAGTGTATGAACAGTAAGTGGAAGTGTGGAACGGGATTCTCTGGTGGTCTGTATGGCAGTGGCTCAGCCTTGTCAGAAGCGAGGCCCCGCTTTAGGGAAGGCTGCCAGCTGCACTTAGTGCAGGTGTGGTCACTGAGACTTCTCTAGCAGATGGCAGTGGAGGCACATAATGTACCTTGTGGAATTAGGTGTTTACTGCAGAAGAAAGCCTGTGATTTTTTCAGAAAAAAATGTCTTTAGCAGTCCCCAGTGAATTAGAAGCTAATTGCAATTTTTAGGATCGTTAAGAGGAAATAACATGGTGATATTATTGCATTGTTCTTCTAGTGTATTGCACTGTTTAATCAGAATTTAACATAGAACTAAAATTCTATTGTTTTAAAATGGTAGTTCATGAAATTTATTTCTTGAAATCCTTCAAGCATTAAATCGTGCTTGATTTGTCCTTTTGTTAAAACAGTGCTTTGAGAACTGTAAATAATTAAGACAGCTAGATATGTGACCCTTTCATAATGTCATACCGTAACAATATTGACTTCTTGTTTTATTATCAAATGTGTTCCTGCTATCTATTGAATTTGTAGTTTCAGTCAGAATTTGTAAATATATTTTAAAAAAGCTAAAACCCCTAAATATGTAATGATTTCTGTGTAATCTTAGTATGTGCAAGCAAGTCAAATGAATATACTTGGTTTAAGATTTACTTTCAGGCCTCAATTCTTAATTTTTTTTTTTGTGGAGTAGGAGTTATAAGGCTATAATCTGTTAATTCAGAGTAAAGGAGAAGGGAATGTATTGTTACTCATAATTTATTTTATTTCCATCTGATATCTTAAAAATACACTGCTTGTATTTCTGGAACCATGGAGAGAACTTTTGTAAAATGTAACACTAAGAGAACAGAGTATTTGAAGTGTGGGGTGGGTTTTTATTATTTTGATTTGTTATTCTTGGTGGTTGGTGAGTGCTCGACATCTCATGTAAGTGATCTCTGAAGGGGAAAAGTCAAGCTATACGGGACAGAATGAAACAGACTACATTGGACATCCATTCTGATATATTGTTTAGTATTAAACAATATACTTAAACAGAGATTGCATTTCAATTTAAGAAATCTATTTCACTGGCAGTCAGCCCTAATGCTTCATCTGGATGGCATTCATTGGTGTTGCACATCATCAACATCACTCATTATAATATAACTTGTATACTATAATAAATGGAAAATGTTTTATGGTCGTTCAAATGAGAGGTGAGTGAGAACCTACAGCAAAACTAGCTGCCTGGAATTTCCTTTGGAGATAACTGTTCCAGAAGTTTCTGTGGATGTGCTAAACTGGATTATTTTTGGCAAGAGTTGTAGAGGTTTTTTGTGGTGTGTGTTTTTTTTGTTTTTGTTTTTGTTTTTTTCCCTTCCTGGTAATTCAAACTGCAGAGGACATGTCACCACTGTAACACATGAATTTGGCTGTGGGATAAGTGCAGTTTAAGAAATTAGACTTGATGTTATGTCAGTCTTGACATCACCCTGAATCCCTTCGGTTCTGTTTTGGGCAGGATTAAAGGGAAAGGAATTATTTTGCTTTAGGATTTTGGGTAATGTTACACTTGACTTGCAGAGAGCAGCAGTGGCCAGCGCTGCTGGCTTGCAAGGGTAAGGGCTGAAGTCGGATCAAAGCCCCAGGCTAGACAATGAGGCGACTCTGACCACTGGGATGTGAAGGAAAGGTCTGTGCAGGCTTAGCTTAGTTTGGAATGAAAATAAATACATTACTGCGGAAGTGTTTGAAGTTGCTTAAATAAACGCTTAAGTTCTGGAACATGCATGAGTTGTTATGGAAGCATTTCTTAAAAGTTTACCACAGTAACTCTGCAGGCAACCTGAAAGAATCTGCTTGGAAAGTTGTCAGCTGCTTCTGCTCATTCCTAGAGACCACTGGTGGTGTAATTTGTAACAGTCTGTATGTAGCTGATATTGGTTGGTACTGTTAACCTGCTTATTCATTTGTTATTTTTTTTTTTTTTCTTGTATGTTTGTATCTAAAAGATGGTGGTGATCAGGAGTTCACACTTGTCTGGTGCAAAATAGATGTCCGTTAAAAGATTTGTGGAAGTGTGTTCCTTTTTGCTTGTACGTTAACTGAAATTGAGGACGCTTACAAACCTCTTGGTTTCTAATGGCACCAGTTCGTTATGAGAATTGATACTGAACACTTCAGTTCTAGCAGGCCTCCACTTTACAGAAATAGAACTAGAAGTCTGGCCATCTTCCAGGTCATTGTTTGCTGCAGTTGTCACTGGTGTTTTATTTTTGGGTAAGGATGAGGGAAAGTGACTTAAAAGCCAGGGAGTCTCAGAATGAGACATGATAATGTTTTCATTATGCTATATGCTGTAACAATTTCATGTATAAACACATGATTAAATTCTGAAATCCTTAAAATAAAATATAAAATTGACCACAACTTGGTCTGTAATGGTGTAGACTATTCTTTAAATGCTATGGTAAATTTCTACAGTACTTTGTTTGAACTAGTGAATGATAATGTTCTCCTCAGAAAAGTTAATATACCTTTAAAGATCTGAAGATCTAACCTAAGATCTGTGTAGAGGTTTTTGCTTTAATTTTAAGTTCAATATTTTGATTGTTTGCCTTTAAAGTTCTGTCCTATGAAGAAAGTACAAGTTTACTTGCTTTATAGCATTTTAATTTCATACAGTAGGCAGTCATCTAAATAGTATAGGTGCATTTTCCTTGCTAACTCAACTCATTTATAAATATGTAACAGATGTTGTGGATTAGTTTATAATAATTTATAGGGTAATATGTAGAAAACAAACAGAAGGCTAATTGTGTATTATATACGTTAAAGCCCACTTAGATCCTTTTCCTACAGAAGATTGGGGTGTTGTATGTGTAAACTTGTAAGCTTTGCAAAGTCTGGCTTAGGTGATCCTTTACAAGTTTAAATATACAATAAAAATCTATGTTGCTTTTTCTAGTTCATATTTTACAGCTAACAAAGTCATTTTTTAACCTCTTTGAGGTGGTACTCTTATGTTGTAATTCTAAGTATGGTATGCTATTCAAATAATATCCTCCTTCTAATGTGTAGTATTAAAGGGTTACATTTTTACTGAAATACTATTGTGGATTTAAATTTTTTCTGGTTAAAAAGAGATGTGCTTTTAACTGAACCAGAATAAAAGCATTGGAGCCAGTGGGTTTACTCTCAGGCAGAGTTCTGTGCCAGAAAAAATTTTACGCAAGAAAATTTTGGCCTAGAATCTTACCTTCTGAAGATAATCACTGTGGGCACTTAACTTTTTAACTTACTGAGACACTTGAAAAAAATGTAATGTTTCAGAAAGTTTTGAACAATTGACCTTCAAAAGAGTTGGCCATTTGAAAATACATGTAAATAGGTTCCTAAGAAAAGAGATGGCCACTTGAAAATATAGGAACTTAAGTTCCTAAAAGTACCAGATGTAAGCATAGAAGTTGATAGAAGAGGTGGAGGGTTTTCTGTTTTGATTGTTGGAGTTTCTTTAGTCATTCTTCGCCACAGCTCCAGTCTGTAAGGTGGAGAATAGTAGAACTTCCAAATTTCAGTGGGTTTAATAAAAGTATTAATTCCGGTTGATGTGGTGCTTGAATGCTCTTGTACTGAGAGTCATAAAAATAGATTAGATAACTAGTCTTTCATTTTTAGTTCAGTTGTCTGTTTCATGCATCAAAATAGAATAGAAATCTGTAAGCTGAATACAACTTCTAAAACTTAAACCAAAAAAAGTAACTTACCGGCTTAATGCTGAACCTAGAAAAAACTAAAGCTACTTTTAGAAAAGTTTTATGGGAAGAAGAAAAGGACAGAGAAGCTGTATGATGTCTTTTTGTGCTTAAATGTAAAAAAAGCACCACAGAACACACAGAGTTAATGCAGAGATCAGACTGGTACCAATTTTTAAGTTACAGAAAATTATTAAGGAAAAATCAGCAAAGATTTGTTTCCTGCTCTTGTGAAGCATGAAGAGAACTGCATGTTCTTGACAAACAGCTTCCATAAATGATGCTGGAAATTTGGATTTTAGTGTACTGGAACTAGGCTTTGTACAGTGAAAGATTTAGTTTTTACCTTGTTGGAATACAGCAATGTCCCATTTTCCCCTCTCCTATTCTGATAAAACTTTCCTAACTATTTTATGTGGTGCCAGATCTATTTATGAGTCCTTCCCTCTTCCCAATATGGACCGAAGTACCAGAACACAAGGAATACATTAGTTTGTGTTAGTTACATGAACCTGTGGCAGGAGAATACAAAGTTATTTTGTTTAAAAACTAAATAGATGAACTGTAAATTAGGGAGGAAAGCCTTTTTCTGTGTAATCCCATTTCATGTAAAACAAGGCTATGTCTCTCTTCTTAAAAAGGCTGAAAAGATTAAGTAGCCAAAGTAGACAAGCAACTTCCTGCAAATTCCCAGTTCAAGGCTGTGTGAAAAGGACATATATATGCTCCTTTTAGAAGAAATTATTTTCACCTCTGTATGCAGCATTCGTGATACTTTGGGAGAGCATAGAGTGACCTAGTGTTGGAGAAAATGGGTTAAGGTGAGGGAATTGACGAGTTATATCTTTAGTTGATCACAAGGATAAAGGTAAACTGAATGTTTTAGAGATATTTTCTTTAGGAAAAAAATATCAGATTCTTAATGAAGAAAGTTGTAACAGCAATATATAGCTGTAAGTTTTCATGTTGAAAGTAATGAAGCAGAGCAATAGCGTCTCCATGCATGAATTAGTTGTGTGGATTGTGTTCAGTGTAGAGGCAGATGTGAAAAGGGGTGATGTACGCAGGTGGCCAGACTAGATGATTTCCAGATCAAACCCTTCTAAGGTCTACATTATTTTCTCCATGCTGTGTCTGCCTTTTTTCCCCCCCTTCCTTCTTGCCGTAATTCTTGGTCAGGGTATGCATTAATGGGTTCCAAACTTCTTGATCAATGCAAGGTTCCAAATTTCTGGAGCAGCAGCTTACTGAATCACAATAGGTGTCCTTTATTGACGAGCAGATGCTCTTTTTTGCGCTAGATAGCAAACCTATCAGATGCACAAATGTGTTTTTCCTCCCTTAGAAGGAAAGCTGTTTTTCAGCATTAATAGAAGTAGTTTGTAGAGTGTTGGTTTTTTTTAAAGTAATATTTTCAGGTAATGCCAGAACAAAATTCCCATTAAATAGATGTGGTATTTTATTCTTTCATCTGAAGCAATAGAATTTATTGCAAGAATTTGGTGGTTGTTAACTGTTTGGTTTGAATTCCAAAAGCTTGCTTTTCATTATGCTGTCAGGTGTGATCTTGGGAAGAAAGCAGGGTGAAATGCATTTGCTATAAATGTTGCAAAGTCAAGGAATTTTTTACTTTCATCCTAGGCTTCCAAGCTAAAGCTGTATTCTGAAGGTATGCTTTTAGGGTTATTCGGATGTTAATTGTACAGGTCTACCAGTGCTCCTCTGAGTCTTTTCTGAGGTCGTTGGCACCACATAATTCTTAAATAAATAAGTACAAAATAAACTAAAAAAAAAAAGACCGTCCTTGGAAATTCCCCTGCAGACAGAACTCTGGAAAGGCAGAACACGTTACCACAGTGTCAGTTGTACATATGCAAGTGTCACACAGTAATTATGTGATAAGATGAGAATTGCTGTTCAGCTGGTTATGTGGGCAAACCTTTAGTTTGCCTCCTGAAGAATCTAGGAATAGCGTCTTCAAAAATTATGAACTGTTGTGTTAAGTTTGAGTCTTTAAAGAATAAGTTTGGTTTGTTTTTATTTGTGGGCTTCAGAGTTGACCCATGTCAGGGGAGAGTATGGGGGTCTATTTCAGGAAACAAAACATTTAATGTGCCTGCAAAAAATGCAGCATTCCTGGATGTTGACTGGCGGAGACCCTGTTTAACTGCTTCTGATCTATTTAGTGTTTGGAACTAGTATTTTCTGCTTCTTCGCATCAAGTGAGCCATTCCACTGCTTTCTATGTGTAATTCTCATACAGAAGTTAAATTTATGGTCTTAAAGGTTATCTTCTGCCACCCTTCTTTCTCCTGAAAGTCTCAATCATTGCTTTCTTTTTCCGTCTAGTTCTTCTGTCTTAAAACCTTTTGATTTGTCTCTTGCTGTATTTTCTTGTCAGTAGTCTAGAACTTGTTTAGGGTTCTGCCCCGTGAGTGGAAGTAGACACAATGGTTGTGCCTATGCTCTAGTTATAGTTCCGTTTCTTGTGTACTTGCCCTGATCTCCTGAAAATTGTGGTCTAGCTTGTTTAAAGTTGGAATTGTTTTTTGTTGTCCTTACTGTAATATTTCAGACTCTAAACTCCAACAGTTTTCAGCTGCTGATCTCTAAGTGGTGTAGCAATTTCTGCAAAGCTGCAGGTTAGGTAGTCATGTAGATGGTCAGGGACACACTTGCCAGTCTGCACCACTAAGCTAAGCTGCCTTGCTTTAAGAGTTGATCTTAGCTGTTAGTATAGCACTGTCTCCTCCAAGAGCAGTCTGCCTCTACCACACTGATTATGCAAGATGCTGGCAGAATGCTGTGATAGCGCAAAAATTGAACATGTATTGGAAACTTATAGCAAGATTTGTGATCAAATTGAGTTGGCAGACCTGTAGAACTACGTAATAAAATCAAATGGAAAATAAGCCATGCTTTTGGCCATACTTTCAATTGATTTTTTTTTTCTGTGCCTTATACTCTACCAGTTATATATCCAGTCATGTGAGATGATAAAAATTCATGTNTTTTGTTTACCTCACCTCTCTTCATATTATTTTTGGAGCGTTTTTGGTTTTGTTGTGGTTTTTTTGTTTATTAGTTTCACATCAATATCCTGAAAGGGGAGAGTTTTACCCTGTAAAATACTGTCTGCCTGTTCCGCTGTGCTTCCACGCTATTGCTCTGTCCACCTACATTCTCTAGTGTAATGTAGTTAAATAACGGGACAGTGAATGTCTTTTGGTTCAGTGTGTACTATGGCTTGAAAGAATTGTTTGTTTTAAACAATTTAAAATTAATCTGTATAAATCATCAGGTGTTTTTTTAACTTGGGATTTGGAGAAAAGCATGTGGAGGATTGTGGGAAAAGAGTTTGGAAACTTTCCTGGGGTGTGCAAGAAAGCACATCCTCTCTGCACTCAGTGATGTTGCCACCTTAGGGTATCCCTGAGGTCCCAGCTTCAGATCCCCTGAGACCACACAATCAAAGCAGTATGGGGGATTGGGCCAGACTGAAAAGGAAAGTGTGTGTTGGAGGGAGCAGGGAGGCTGCAGTGGGAGTCCAGTGTTGCTGTTTGCTTCCTCATAACCTATTTCTCTACAGAACAGAGTTGGTCCTCACTTATCCTTCTCCTGCTTTCTTAAATAAGCTTAGTTTTGTCTAGTAATTACAGTTACAGGATAGTGGTGGTCTTTCTGTTAGAGTTTGGGCAGGGTCATTAGCTTTTTTTTCTATTAAATTAATAATTAAAACAACGTTCATTTGTACAGTGCTAGTTCTGGTGGAATTCTGGTTCATCACTGGGGTTTGCAGGCATTACTGTCATGCAAGAAGATGCTGCTTCCTGTTTTAAAATTCACTAGATACTTATGGTGTGCCATATTGAATTTCTTCAGCTTCAGTTTGAAAGAATGAAAACTTCAAGAAGTTCTTTACCAACAGTAATTTTTCTTTTAAATATCTTCAGTTCTTACTGCTGGAAAATGGTATACAGTGTTTGACTCTGAATATTTGAAAGAAATAAAGCCAGTGTTCTGTTCTGTTTTTCAGAGAACGCAGAATCAATTGATCTCAAACAGTTTTTTGACCTACATTTCTCACACATATATTATGTCTTCTTTGAAAACTTTGTGACTATTGAAGTAGGTCTTAAACAAAAAGGTAAGTATTTCAAATAGAACACTTTTTTGTCCTCGTGTGTTTGTTATAAAATAAAGTAGGGTGTCTGTGGTCACAAATGACAACATTAGTTATGTAGACATATGTGTAAGCAGTAACTTTGTAAATAAACGGTAACTTTGCAAATCAAGGCAGAGCAATTGGAGGTGCATGCCATAGAAGTGAACAAGGAGTGTTTATTCTCTGGCTATTTTTGTCCTTTTGCTAAATGAGGATTCTTAAGTTGTTATACTTTGTGATCTGCAGAATTATTCTGTTTAACAAGATATTGTGTAACCTTACCAGCTGTTGATGCCATAATAGAAAGTTACACAAACTGTAGCTATTATAAACTGTAACTAGGAAATATACTTTTTTATTTGTAGAAGGAATGCAAAATAATTATTTTGTTTGTAGAAATGCATATTTTTGTTTTACATATCTAAGGATCTTTTTCAGTGTTCTTTACATTTTGTTTTGTTAATTAAAGTGTTTCTTCTGCTTATTTTTAATTACATTTAGGTCACAAGTCTCAGAGAGAAGAATTAGATTCTATTCTTTTTATTTTTGAGGTAAGATAACTTGAATACTCCTGAATGAGTTATAGATGTGGTGTCTAATTATTTGTGATCTTTCTGACCATTTGATTGCATGCTGTCACAGAATAATAGAATAGTTTGGGTTGGAAGGGACCTTTAAACATCATCTAGGGACATCTTCAACTAGATCAGGTTGCTCAGAGCTCTGTCCAACCTGACCTTGAACGTTTCCAGGGATGGGGCATCTACCATCTCCCTGGGCAACCTGTTCCAGTATTTCACCACCCTCACTGTAAAAAACTTCTTCCTTATATCTAGTCTGAATCTACCCTTTTTTAGTTTAAAACCATTACCCCTCATCCTATAGTAACAGACCCTACTAAAAGTCTGTCCCCATCTTATAGGCCCCGTTTAAGGCTTATATAAGGCTGTAATAAGGTCTCCCTGGAGCCTTCTCTTCTCCAGGCTGAACAACCCTAACTCTCTCAGCCTGTTCTCAGAGGGGAGGTGTTCCAGCCCTCTGCTCGTCTTCATGGCGTGCCTCTGAACTCGCTCCAGCAGGTACATGTCGTTCTTATGTTGGGGGCCCTAGAGCTGGATGCAGTACTCCAGGTGGGGTCTCAGGAGAGCAGAGTAGAGGGGAAGAATCACCTCCTTTGACCTGCTGGTCACGCTTCTTTTGATGCAGCACAGGATATAGTTGGCTTTCTGTGCTGTGAGTGCACGTTGCCAGGACCTTGCATTTGGCCTTGTTGAACCTTGTGAGGTTCACATAGGCCCACCTCTCAAGTCTGTCCAGATCCCTCTGGACGGCATCCCTTCCCTGAGGTGTGTCAGCCACACCACACAGCTTGATGTTGTCTGCAAACTTGCTTGTCACTTTCATCCCATTGTAAGATATTAAACACTACTGGTTCAATGATTTTTCTCATAATAGATGACTGCTGCAAAATTAGTTTTTATAGATCCTTTTTATTTTTGAAAATATTTATTATTTGAAAATAACAATTCACAACATCCTTACCAAAAGCGTGTCTTGAATTAAAAACTAATTCAATTAAATCAGATCAATTCTGATCTTAGAATGTCAAGTTTTTATCTTTCCTTTTTGATGGAGGCTTCATCAAAGGAGCAAGGACTGTGGTTTTTAAAAAATATGTGTTAAATAAGCTAATATGTGTTAATAAAGTTAAATACAATTTCAGTTTGTTTTTTTTTTTAAGGTACATTGGTGATTAAAACTTCAGGGTTAGCTGTTACAAGGAGAGTGAATCTGGGCATTTGTTTGCTGGTTCCTACATAAAGGAGTTTTGGGTGACCTGTCCTTTGTAAGCAGTTGCACAGGCTTCTAAAGGGCCAGGACCAGTAATTCTTTTGGGAAGTCAGGTTGTTTACAAGTTGCTAATACTTCTAGCATAAATGTTGCAATGCTACATAATAGATTTTTAAACTGCCTTTGTTACTGTGCCCTGGTTTTTACTATCTGAAGAGGATCTTCTTCCGGTTTAGCTGGAGAGGTGTTAAACCATTATTGCTTTGACTCTTCATTCTTTTGCAGTAGCTGGTTGACAAGGCTGAAGCACATGTTTGTCTGTGCCACAGAGGCAAGGTCACAGTTTAAGCCCCTCTAAAGGTGGAATTAATCTAATACAACCTGTTGTAAACCAGAGCAGCTGAGACAGATACTCATCCCATTCCACATAAAATCATAGAATGGTTT